>CAUYNB010052950.1:0-16918 GCA_963574225.1 Lagothrix lagotricha
GTTGGATTCGGTTTGTCAGCATTTTATTGAAGATTTTTGCATCGATGTTCATCATGAATATTGGCCTGAAATTTTCTTTTTTAGTTGTGTCTCTGCCAGGTTTTGGTATCAGGATGATGTTGGTCTCATAAAATGAGTTAGGAAGGATTCCCTCTTTTTGTATTGTTTGGAATAGTTTCAGAAGGAATGGTACCGGCTCCTCTTTGTTCGTCTGTTAGAATTCGGCTGTGAACCCATCTGAACCTGGACTTTTTTTGGTTGGTAGGCTATTAATTGCTGCCTCAACTTCAGACCTTGTTATTAGTCTATTCAGGGTTTCAACTTCCTGGTTTAGTCTTTGGAGAGTGCAAGTGTCCAGGAATTTATCCATTTCTTACAGATTTACTGATTTATGTGCATAGAGTTGTTTGTAGTAATCTCTGATGGTAGTTTGTATTTCTGTGGAATCATTAGTGCTATCCCCTTTATTGTTTGTATTGAATCTATTTGGTTCTTCTCTCTTTTCTTTTTTATTAGTCTGGCTAGTGGCCTATTTTGTTGATCTTTTCAAAAAACAGCTCCTGGATTTATTGATATTTTGAAGGGTTTTTTTTGTGTCTCTGTCTCCTTCAGTTCTGCTCTGATCTTAGTTATTTCTTGTCTTCTGCTAGCTTTTGAGATTTTTTGATCTTGCTCCTCTAGCTCTTTCAATTATGATGATAGGGTGTCAATTTTAGATCTTTCCTTGCTTCTCATGTGGACATTTATTGCTATAAATTTTCCTCTAGATAGTGCTTTAAATATGTCCCAGAAATTCTGGTAAGTTGTGTCTTCATTCTCATTGGTTTTGAAGAACATCTTTATTTCTGCCTTCATTTCATTGTTTATCCAGTTGTTATTTAGGAGCAAGTTGTTCAGTTTCCATGTAGTTGTGTGGTTTTGAGTGAGTTTCTTAATCATGAGTTCTAATTTGATTGTGCTGTCATCTGAGAGACTGTTTGTTATGATTTCTGTTCCTTTGAGTTTGCTAAGGAGTGATTTACTTCCTATTACGTGGTCAATTTTAGAGTAAGTGTGATGTGGTGCTGATAAGAATGTATTTTCTGTGTATTGGGGATGGAGAGTTCTGTAGATGTCTGTTAGTTCCACTTGGTCCAGATCTGTGTTCAAGTCCTGGATATCCTTGTTGATTTTCTGTCTTGTTGTTCTGTTCAATACTGACAGTGGAGTGTTCAAGTCTCCCACGATTACTGTGCAGGAGTCTAAGTCTCTTTGTAGGTCTATAAGTACTTGCTTTATGTATCTGTGTGCTCCTGTATTGGGTGCATATATATTTAGGATAGTTAGCTTTTCTTGTTGCATTGATCCTTTTACCATTACGTAATGCCCTTCTTTGTCTCTTTTGATCTTTGTTGGTTTAAAGTCTGTTTTATCAGAGACTAAGATTGCAACCCCTGCTTTTTTTTTGCTCTCCATTTGCTTGGTAAATCTTCTTCCACCCCTTTATTTTGAGTCTATGTGTGTCTTCGCACATGAGATGGGTCTCCTGAATACAGCACACTGGTAAGTCTTGACTTTTTATCCAATTTGCCAGTCTGTCTTTTGATTGTGGCATTTAGGCTGTTTACATTTAACATTAATATTGTTACGTGTGAATTTGATCCTGTCATTTTGTTACTGGCTGATTGTTTTGCCCATTAGTTGATGCAGTTTCTTCATAGCTTTATTGGTCTTTACCATTTGGTACATTTATGCAGTGGCTGGTACTGGTTGTTCCTTTCTGTGTTTAGTGCTGCCTTCAGGATCTCTTTAAGGCAGATCTGGTGGTGACGAAATCTCTCAGCATTTGCTTGTCTGTAAAGAATTTTATTTCTCCTTCACTTATGAAGCTTAGTTTAGCTGGATATGAAATTCTGGGTTGAAAGGTCTTTTCTTTAAGGATGTTGAACATTGACCCCCACACACTTCTGGCTTGTAGGATTTCCGCCAAGAGATCTGCTGTGAGTCTAATGGGCTTCTCTTTGTGGGTGACCCAATCTTTCTCTCTGACTGTCCTTAGCATTTTTTCCTTCATTTAAACCCTGGTGAATCTGACGATTATGTGCCTTGGGGTTGCTCTTCTTCAGGAGTATTTTTTTCGTGTTCTGTCTATTTCCTGGATTTGAATGTTAGCCTGCCTTGCTAGGTTGGGGAAGTTCTCTTGGATAACGTCCTGAAGAGTGTTTTCCAGCTTGGATTCATTCTCTCCATCACATTCAGGTACACACAAGTGTAGATTAGGTCTTTTCACATAACCCCATATTTCTTGGAGGCTTTGTTCATTTCTTTTCACTCTTTTTTCTCTAATCTTGCCTTCTCATTTTATTTCAGTGAGTTGAGCTTCCTTCTGCTTGATTGATTTGGCTATTGAAACTTGTGTATGCTTTATGAAGTTCTCGTGCTGTGTTTTTCAGCTCCATCAAGTCATTTATGTTCTTCTCTAAGCTGGTTATCCTAGTTAGCATTTAATGTAACCTTTTTTCAAGGTTTTTAGTTTCTTTGCATTGGGTTAGAACACGTTTCTTTAGCTCAGAGAAGGTTGTTATTACCCACCTTCTGAAGCCTGCTCTGTCAATTCATCAAACTCATTCTCCATGCTGTTTTGTTCCCTTGCTGGTAAGGAGTTGTAGTTCCTTGGAGGAGGAGAGGCATTCTGGTTTTTGATGATTTCATCCATTTTGTGCTGGGTGTTCCCATTTTTGTGGATTTATCTACCTTTCGTCTTTGAAGTTGGTGATTTTGGATCAGGTCTCTGAGTGGACGTCCTTTCTGTTGATTTTGTAGCTATTTCTTTTTGTTTTTTAGTTTTCCTTCTAACAGTAAGATCCCTCTGCTGTAGGACTGCTGGAGGTCCACTCCAGACCTTACTTGCCTGGGAATCGCCCACAGCGGGTGTGGAGCAGCGAGGACTGCTGCTTGATCTTTCCTCTGGTAGCTTCATCCTAGAAGGGTTCCCCCAGGTGTCAGCCAGAGCTCTCCAGTATGAGGCATTTTTTTGGTTATTCAGGGCTCAGGGGGCTGACTGAGGAGGCAATCTGTCCCTTGTCTGCCTGCAGAGACATTGCTGGGCTGCCTCAGACTCAGCCCTGCTACTGTGTAGGCTTCCTCTGGCTTTTGCTTATATAGGTGAGATTAGATCTGCCTTTGCAATGGCAGACACCTTTCCTCCCACCGAGCTCGATTGTCCTGGGTTGAGCTTGGACTGATGTGCTGGTTGAGGACCTCTCAAGCAAAAGGGCTTCAGTTTGCCGGTCTTTGTGGGGGTAGGACCTGCCAAGCCATATCACCTGTCTTCCTGCTTTCAGCTCTCCCTCTTTCTGGGGGGCGGGTAGATCTGTCCCACAGGTGCTGTTGGCGCTAGTCAGTACTTGAAGTATGCCCAGATCTGTGCCAACAACTCATGGCACAAGGCTGGCTGAAGCTGTCGCTCAGATCTGTGTTGGTAACTGAACAGTGCTTTTCTGCCTGGCAGCATTCTCCTGGACTGTGGGTTGCAATGGCCATGGGAGAAGTGCAGTATCTGAACCGGAGTGCTGACGGGGTAAAGTCCCTGATCCTTAGGCCAGCTGTATTTTAGTTTTCCTTCTAACAGTCAGATCCCTCTGCTGTAGGACTGCTGGAGGTCCACTCCAGACCTTACTTGCCTGGGAATCACCCACAGGTGATCCTTCCTGGGTGGAGCAGCACCCCACCCTGCTTCAGTTTACCCTCTTTGGCCTACACCCACTGTCCAACCAGTTCCATTGAAATGAACCTGGTAACTTGGTTGGAAATGTGGAGATCACTTGCCTTCTGCATCTCTCTCACTGGGAACTGCTCCAGAGCTCTTCCTATTCGGCCAACTTGGTGGAAGGTCCCCTCTCAATTCTTACAACATACCTATCATTCTTATGTCAGAGGGAAAAGGGAAATGGTAGAATCATGCATGAGTTCTTAAAGTTTCTGCATGGATATGGTATTACTTCCATTCACATTCTACTGGCCAGTGCAAGTGAGATTAACTTAGCCTTATACAAGAGGTATAGGTGGCTATACTCTTCTCCCAGAGTTTATAGATACAGAGGTAGCCATTATTATCAGTCTGGCTTATACTTTCAGGATATTATCAATGCATTTATATGTAGAATAGAAATAATATCGTTTAAAGTAATCATAATGGTTTTAATATTCTATTATCCTGCAATCAAGTGCATGCATGATCTCCAGTTCACTTCCCACATGACCCATCCCTGAGTTGCTTCCCTTACATCTTTGGGATGTGGTTTGGGCACAGCTTGCATGGGAGAACAAGAAAGAGAAGTTCCTGTAGTGTTGCCATCTTCATATGTAATTCGGTTTTGGTTCTTGGCTCCAAACACCTTTCCCCACTGTATTTTCTGACTTCTTGAGGCTGTAGAAGATGCTAACAAATAAACCATAAGGAAATTGGATTTGGTGACAGCATTAGCAGGCTAAGGTTTTCCAGCACCCAGGAAGTGGATGATCCTGAAAGGCTGCAGCCAGTGCCTGTTACTACCAAGGCTGGTAAAGCGGCCTTCTGGGCTGCTGTCTCTCCTCTCTTTCTGATCACTGGGCCCTGAGGCCCAGAATCATCTCCTCATACCTGTTCTGTCTGATGTGTTCACACAGCTCCCAGAGATCAGTCTTACTCCCTGGCCTCTGGCAGTTTCTCTTAAGATAAAAACAGATGGTTAGAAAAATATTTTTTTCTATTTTATTTCATTATATTTAAAGAGCAACTACGTTGGGCACTCAGATACTGCTATCTACATCTGTTCGCATCATTTAATTTCCTGCCAAAAATGTGTACGGTAAAATGATTTTAACAGGTAAAACCAAAGCTACAGTCCCCTTTTGCACAAAGCTGTCCGATGACATTCATTTTCCACTGTCTCTTCTCCATGCCTCGGTCAGATGAGCCCCATCTAAGAGTTCTCTGGAGGGAAAACTCTATTTTTAAAATTTTTAATAGAAGCCCAGGGCTTGAGGAAAACCAATTTGTCTAAGAGTTCTGGTGTGATTTTCTTCTTGAATTTGTTTGCCTACTTTGAAGATTTCTTATAAACATATTTCAGAAATATGTGTGCTTATTAATATTTAAATAACTCTATTTTAATATGTTTTATAACTTCCTGAAGTTACTGAGATGACGGGGGGCTGGACGAAGCAGCCTTGTTGGGGATTCTCCCATGCAGGCTATACTCAAACCACATCCCTGAGATGTAAGAGAAGCAACTCGGGTGGATTGTGTGGTCAGTGAATTAAAGACTACATGCACACACTTGATTGCAGAATAATAGACAGAATATTACATCCGTTATGATTTTTAAAGCAATATTATTTACTATACTCATCCTTGCCAAATTACTAAGCTTTCATCTTATATGGTGACATCTTCAGAAGCCAACAAGTGTAGAATACCTCCATGGTTCATCTGTGTCTATGGTGAAATGGTATTTCCTAATTTAAAGCTCAGCCACCCTAGCCAAATACTCCTTTATATACAAATCCTTGAACAATTGCTAGCTTCCAGCCACTCTTTTAGTGTTGTAGAATGTCTGCCTCTTCCAGGGAGCTTTTCCTGAAAACCCCCAAGCTCAATTAGTTATTTATGTCATGCTCCAGTGGATCTGGACTCAAGGTATGCTAAGTTCTCAATGGATTTGAAGGGTAGTAGAGGAAGCTGGAATGAGGAAGGGGCTTTGAACTGGGGAAACTGACCTAGATAAAGAAGAGCTGATTTTAACAAGAAAAAGAAAAAGTCTAAACTTGAACATACAGCAGAGACATCAAGTACAGGAATAATTCAAGGCAATGGTCAATTGGGCGGTCAGGGGTAGGTTAGCACTATGGCTCTGTTGTGCACCAAAGGATCCTGGAATGTTGAGAACTGAATCACTGGTTTTTCAGGTGGTTGGGCCCTAATGGTAGGAACTCAGTACATGACATGTATTTTGGAGTAAGTACAAGAAACCGTATATAGTTTTTAGGTGCAAGGAATTGGGAAGATGGTGGCAGGTGTGGTGGTGGGGGTGGGTCTAGTTATTTTAGGAACTGGAAAACTGGATTCAAAGAAATTCTCTTTAGAGCAATTGTCCAGGAGAAGAAATAAAGGAATGTTTATTAACATATTTGGTTTATTTACGTAATATTTTTCCTAATAACAGAATTGAAATCAAAACCTAATCAGTGCATACAACTTGGAAAAATCTCATAGAAAAGCCAAAAAGGAAAACTCCTTCATAATCCAATTAACCAGAAATAAGCATTGTTTATAATTGATACATGTCCTTCAAATATTCTCTCCCTCTCTGTCATTTAAAGATTGGTGTTGTATAAATAATTTTAAGGTCTTTCTTCACTTAGGAATACTGTTTTTTCTTTTCCCATGTTAACAAATATTCTTTTTCAAATTTATTCTAATGATTTCACAGTATTCTTTGCATCATATCGGTAGTCCATAATGTATTTAATGAATCCATTACTTTCAGGTAGGAAGTTTTCCATATTATTCATTGCTAAGCAAGCTTTTACCTACAACTTTATACACATCACTAATCTTTAGATTCTATTTCTTTAAGTATAGAAATTTTTCTCTATCAGAGGGAATACTTGTGTCATGCAGAAAGTTTATATGAATTTACAGCTTTAGAAACAGTGTCCCCTTTGTCTCTGATAGGGCTTTCCTAAGCATGAGTCCACTGGGGACCCGAGACGAGATCGGGATGCATGGGACTCAGGAAGCTTGTCCTGTGAAAATTCTCTGGGCTGGGGAGTGAAGACCCCCCCAAGGCTTTTGATCTTGGCTCTGGTCACCTGATAGATAACCTTGGGTGAGGAACTATTACTTCCTTGGCCTTGTTTCCTCATCTGAAAATAAGGTGGTTGGATTTCATAATTTCTAAACTTCCTTTAAGCTGATACATTTTCTTATTCCCAGTGGCAGTGAATGAATCCCTCAGATTTGGAAGCCAAATATTCACAGTGAATATTTTTTGCACTTGGTTTGTCTTCCAGAAGAATCCTTGCTGCACAGATCAAGAAGAAAGACAACCTGTGGATTCTGGAAAATAAAGACCACTGTCCCCACCAGACCTGAGACACCAAGTAAGTGTGCTGAACAGCTATCAGACTTTCAAGACTGAATTACAGAATACCCATCGTCCTTCTTTTGTCTTCCCACCCATGCAGATGAGAGATACATTCTTATTTCATAGATTTTTTTTTAAAAAAATTCTAACTTTTATTTTAGATTCTAGGAGTACATGTGCAAGTTTGTTACATGGGTATATTTGCATGATGTTGAGGTTTGGGGTACAATTGATCCCATCACTCAGGTAGTGAGTATAGTACCCAATAGTGAGTTTTTCAGTCCTTGTCTCCTATAGTCCCTAGTGTCTATTGTTGCCATCTTTATGTCCATAAGTACCCAATGTGTAGCTCTCACTTCTAAATGAGAACACACAGTATTTGGTTCCCTATTCTTGCATTAATTTGCATAGAATAATGGCCTTTAGCTACATCTGTTGCTGCAAGGGACATAATTTCATTCTCTTTCTGCAAAGAACATGATTTTGTTCTTTTTCATGGCTGCATAGTATTTCATGATGTGTGTGTATGTATGTGTATATATATATCACATTTTCTTTATCCAATCTACTGTTGAGGGGCACCTAGATTGATTCCATATCTTTGCTATTATAAACAGTGCCATGATGAACAAATGAGTGCATGTGTCTTTTTGGTAGAATGGTTTCTTTTCTTTTGGATATATGTCCAGTAACGGGATTGCTGAGTTAAATGGCAGTTTTGTTTTAAGTTCTTTGAGAAATGTCCAAACTGTTTTTCACAGTGACTGTACTAATTTACATTACCACCAGCAGTATATAAGTTTTTCTTTAGCTCTGCAGCCTCAATGGCACCTACTATTTTTTGACTTTTTAATAATAACCATCTGACTGGTGTGAGATGGCATCTCATTGTTGTTTTGATTGCATTTCTCTGATGATTAGTGATGCTGAGCACATTTTAATGTTTGTTGGCTGCTTATATGTCTTCTTTTGAGAAGTTTCTATTCATGTCTTTTGTCCATTTTTAATGGGGTTATTTTGTTTTTGCTTGTTCAATTGTTTAAGACTATGAAATTAATTTTTAAGATCTTTTATTTTTCTGTGCCTGCATCATATAAACAGATGGGGAAAGGGCAAAAGTGAAGGCAGAGAGCATGCAAAAACTGTAAATATGAAAATATGAATGTTGTATTTGAGGAATGAATACAGTCAACCAGAGGGGATGGGTTGCTGCATGAACTCAAGGAAGTGGCCAAGCTGAAACTGATCACAAGGAATCATGGAGGCACCTTGCATTCTGGCTGTCTCTTTTGTTCAGTGCTAGTCTCTTTTGCTCTAACTCAAACGCTAAGATAGTCTCTCAACTTTTCATGACGCTTTCTGCAGAAAACAAGGCACATGGTGCAATCTGGTAATTGAATCAGTTCTTCTTGGTTGGTTGATTGGGCCAGCAGATGGACCATGAGTGGTTCTTTCCTTTTGGTGCAGATGAGTTGCTGTTAAAAGGTGCTTCTAGGCATTTAGAATAAAGCAGTATGTAGAATAAACCAGTGGGAGCCTGGTGGGAAGACAGCCATCTACGTGGCTAATTTATTTCAAATCACACCCAGGAAATCCAGCTTATCTAAACAAATCCTAGGCCAGAAGGGAGGGCTGGGTGAGAGCAACTGGGGAGCAGCCATAAAATGTTAAGTATTACATAGCTGGATAAAGCAGAACTCGGAGAACCAATGACTGTTTAAATTATTATAGTATGTAAACTCATCAGATGACATCTAACCCAGCCATATTTCCCTCAATTATTTCACCCCAGTAGGGTTTACTTTCCCATCAGTACTGGATCACAGAGCTGTCAGCTGGCGTTTTTGAAGGGTGATTTGTTGCTCTAATGATGATACTGAAATCTGTTTACGGTTGTTTATCTAAGGGTCATCTTTCTTCTGAGGCATCTTCCTTCTCTTGGGATTCTATTTGGGTAGCTCTCTTCAATTTCCCAAACAGAACAACTGTTAAGATTTCATAAAGGGTAATTATCTTGTCCATGTTAATTTTATGACCTATGAGTGTAGCTTAGTTATTGAGCCAAATATGTTAAAAATTATGCCTTATATATTTAAGAGACTTTAAAGAGTACCCAGCATGTGCATATGTACTATTTTCTATGCTAGTTATACATAGCACTGTAAGTACCAATTATATGAATGGTTAAAGAAATAATTTTATATATCAGGAAGTTTACAATGTGCCAGGCATTATTCTATAATAAATAACAATCCCAGGATGTGGGTACTATTATCGTCTCTATTATACAGGTGAGGAAATCAGGGCACAGAAAGTTTAGGTAATTTGCCCAGAGTTAAACAGTTGGTAATTTTTGTGCTACTTACTAAACGCAGGAGAATGAGAGCAGCATGGTGTGGAGTCATGCTTAACAGAGTTTTTGACTAAAGTCTCCGTTAGAGCAAAGAGGAATGAATGTGCACTTTGGGAGAATCTGGCAGTAAGATCAGCAGTGCCAGATATTATAGAGAAGGCTCAACATCTCCCTTAAATTTTGTGGGTTTTAAAAGATAATTTTGTGCCATCTACTCTACAATATACCTGAGTTTGTTATATTCCAAATCTGTGCCAAACTTCTGAAGAAAATGAATGTGCCAGGATGTGCCTTGTTTATCTTGGGGTCTCTGGTTGCCCTGACCTATCACTGATTGGCTACTGGTGAAAGTATGTGTCTTCCAGTTTGGGTATTCCACGTATCATGGAGAGATCACTGGGCTGTCAGTCAGGCAAGAACTAGGGTCTGGTTCAAGTGTTGCTGCTGGGCACCTCTGAGACTATGAACAAGTCACCTACACTTCAGGGCTTGGGATTCATCTAATGTAAAATGAGGGGTTGGGTCAGATCCACTGTTTTTAAACTAAACTCCTGAAACTCCCTGGGGCTCTAGACAAATGAAGCAAAGAGCAGAAAGTGAGGCCCCTCATTACCTTGGTTATATACTTTACATTTTAGACTTTCCGGCACAATTTATGTAGAACAAGTGAGTTCCACTTATTTCAAATATGTAAGTCAAAATGTTTGGGAAAAGCTAATGACTGAATGAGATGATGTCTAAGGCCAGCCCAATCTATAATTTGAGAGAAGGTCCCAAATTTCAACCCTCCTTAGGAGCCTATGCCTACCTCTCTGCGTAATCTAGGTTCATTTGGGAAGGCTTCAATACATACCTGGTCACATAGTCATTTTGTCTTGTCAAGTTTTAGGCAATGTCCCCTGAATTTTATTGTTTTAACCAACCCTAGGCTATCTGGTTCTCCTTTTTGAGTTAGGGCTGGAATTCCACTGGAAGCACCAAGGAAGGTTACTCTCATTTTGATGCTCATACCTGTGTCTTTTGAAAAGAGCACATAGGTTAGCGTGGCATGTGTATCTCTCTGTTCACTCTCTGGATTTTTGGTTTGTTTGTTTGAAATACCTTCATCTAATAAAAGTCTTACTGACACAAAGCCTAAAAGGCTGGCTACTAAATTGTGGGTCCTTCAGTGAAAAATAGAGAATGAGCTTTCAACGAGTGCCTGACATCTTGGAGACAAGAGAGAGTCTATTTGAGGAAGCTTAGGGACCAGGATTAAGTTCCTTGACTAAAGGCCTGCAGACCTTTTTAAAGGAGAATGCTTAAATCTTAAGGGAGTATGAGGTTAATTGCCATCCACTGACCTGTGATCAATAAAAAATAGTCAAAAGAGGGCCCATATTTAAAGTTGGTTTCTCCCAACAGCCTTTGCAGAGAGGCTTATTTTATTTACATTTGCTATGCTCTTGTTCCTACTAGGCTGGGAATTCATGTGGTCTCTAAGTGTGGGGCAGTCCTGGCTTATTTCTGTTATCTCAGAGTAATTATTGCTATTACCCTCTTTCTTTTATAAAAGTCCTGGAATGGACAATAAGTTGCATGGTCACCTTACCACTGAGAGAAGGAGCCCTAGGTAGACTGCATGCATCGGCAGTCATGTTCCAGTACCATGTCAGTTTGACTCGCTTTTAGCAAGGCTTCTCCAAGGGAATGAAGAAAGACACAGCCACAGTGAGATGAAATGGACTTTCTGCCTTTATCAGGGAAGACAAACACATTGGCAGGAATGAGAGTAGCCAGTAGTGGAATTGCCTTTATTGATCATTTGGAGAAAATATTGCCCTTGGTTTAAGATTTTGGATGGCTAAGAGGCGGCTTAGGAAAATAGGCAATGGGACAAGAAGCAGGAAGGAGTTAGGAGCTTTGCATAACTCAGTACACAGTAGTTGTTCTGATAGCACCAGGAACAGAGCGGATTTGAGTGGGATCTGACCTATACTTGGAGGATTCCATTCTCCATTGGCAGGGGAGCTTTGCTTCATGACCATGTATCGGAGTTTGCGTGGCTTTCAGGGCATTTATGAATCCCTGAAAACTGTATAGCATTTTGTTGTGTATGTATGCATATGCTCTATAATTTTTGGAGAGAGTCTCTATAATTTACAGTAGATTATCAAAGCATCCATGACTCAAACAAGTTCATGTTGAGACTGGTGACTAACTTACATTACCAGTTAATAGCTGAAGGAAAGGGATGGGTCTTGGGAATCTTCAACACCAATAGGTAATTCTGGTGTCCATTGGTTATTTGCTCTTTGTATCCCAAAGATAATTTTAAGAGAAAATCATTAAGACTTTTATAGTATTGACAAAATGAAAAGATGTAATGTATAAAAATTTATTGCTTTTTTCTATACAAGTGTTCTACTTTTTATATAAAAATAATTGACATTAAAGAACTGTTTTTTAAAATTGCCCATTATATCTTCATTTTAATCCAACTGCTTATTATTTTGGTTGACATTTTTCAATTTTTTTCATATGCTAGTGATAAATAATTATAATTATAATATCCATGCAATTTATATCCTTGTTTTTATGTACTAGTATATCATAAATATTTTCCATGACTTTACATATCTGAAATAATTATAACTAGGAATTATTTCAGAGTAATTCACCAAGTTAATGTTCCACAATATCTTATTTATAATGAGGGTTTTGAACTATAAAGTACACTCAGCCAAGTGCACAAATTATAATTGTACAGCTTGATAAATTTTCACAGTGAACACACTTATGTAACCACCTTTGAGATCAAGAAATAGAATATTACTAGCTTCTTCTTACTTTCTTCCCTTCCTTCTCAAAGGGGACCACTGTCATGACTTCTAACGCCATGATTTTATCATGCTTGTTTTTGAAATTTGTATGCAAAGAATCATATGGTGATTCTAAACTCTTTTAGGTTTTGACTTTTTCATGCAACATATTTGTCAGATTCATCTATGTTGTCACATGTACCAGTAGTTTATTTTCATAGCTGGATAACATTCTATTTTAAGATTTTATTGTAGTTTATCCAAATCTTATAGACATTTGTTGATAGACATTGTGTTATTTTCAGTTTTAAGTTATTACAAAAAATGCTGTTATGACCATTTTTGTGCATATCTTTTGTGCACATATGTAATTGCTTTCTGCTGGAAAATATATACAGGAGTGACATTGTTGAATTATTTTGGATGTGCATATGTTCAGCTCTAATAGATACCACAGACACTTTCTCAAAGTGTTTACTGATTTATAGCCCCAGCAGTGTATGATAGTTCATCTGCTCATCCTTGCCATCACTTGGAATTATTAGTCTTTTTCATTGTAATCATTGTGATAGGTATATATTGACATCTCCTTGAGGTAGTAATTTTCATTAAGCTGATGTCTTTTGGTAAACAGAAATCTTAATTTTAATATAGAACACTTTATTGGTCTTTTTCTTTATGATTTGTGGTTTTTGTATGCTGTTTAAGCAATCTTTGCCTACTTCTAGATACTATGTTATTTTGTTTTATTGATTCACCATTCACATTGAAATCTATGTTCCACATGAAATTGATTTTTGCATATGGTGTAATACAGGTCTAGATTCAGTTGTTTTTATCATGTGAATATCTTATATCTGCATCTTGTAAAAAACATTCTTTCCTTGCGGATTTGCAGTGCATGCTTCTTTTGTCATAAACCAATGTCTATACATGCATGGGTCTGTCTCTAGACATTTTGCTTTGTTCCATGGGTTTATTTATCTATCCTTGCCAATCTTATACTTTTCAATTACTGCAGCTTTACAGAAAAATTGTCATAGCTGGTAGTTTAATTATCTAACTTTCAAGATTGTCTTGGTTATTTTTGGCCCTTCATCCTTCCACATATTTTAGAAGAAAGTTGCCAATTTCTTTTAAAAAGTGCTAAGACATTAGTTAGGATGTAATTGAATCTATAGATTAGTTTAGGGAGTATTAACATCTTTATCATGTTTCTCTTCCAAATACATAGACCTAGTATATCTCTGAATTTATTTAACTCTTTTTTAATTTCAAAAATTTTTGCAGTTTTATGTAGAAGTTTGTACATTTTCAGCAGATTTGTTTCTATGTATTTGATTGTTGTTTTGCAAATAGTTTTATCCTAAAATATTTAATTTTATAATTGCTGCTGATATAAAGGAAAACAACTGGTTTTTATGTATCATTGACCTTTTTATACAGTGATTTTTACTAAACTTGCTTATTAATACTCATAATTTATCTTCAGATATATTAAGATTTAAAAATATATATATCTTTTATTTTCTACCTTTATAACATTTTTAATCTTACCTTATTACATTAGCTAGGACCTCCAGTAAAATTAAATAGAAATGATGATAAAGGGAGTATTTGCCTCATTCTTGATCTTAGAGGGGGAAATTTTAAATATTTCACCTTAACTATGATATTTCCTATAAACTTTTTGAAGATAATCTTTCTTAGAAGGAAGTTTGTTTCTGTTTCTAATTCAGGAGTTTATTTATTAAAATCACAAATGAATGTTGAATATTTTCACAAGCTTTACTACATCTCTTGAGAGAATCATGGATATTTTTCCTTTATCTTTGTAGCAAATTATACTTTTTGCTTTTTGAATATTAAGCCACATCTGCATTCCTTATAATGATACTGTAGAAATGCTTTTAGGTGATACATATTCATCTCTCAAATCCTTTGAGAGATACATACTGAAATATTTATGGGTTAGATATTTATGGGATTGTCTACAAAATATTCTGGAAGTGGTGGGGGAAGTGTGACTATAGCTAACATAAGATTGTCTATGAGTTGATACATTTTAGAAACTGGGTGATGAGTACGTGGGGACTCATTATAATCCCTTCTTTACTTTTGCATATGTTTGAAAATTTCCATAATAAAGATGTGCTTAAAAAGTAACTTTTATCTTGGAGAAGATAATACCACTCAAACCTCAAATTATCTCTATACATTTCACAGTATTTAATTTAAAAATACCAGATATATTAGATAATGAGAAAGGAGTGGGAGATATATCAGTTTATAGAAAGAGACTGGGAAATCTGAATTTGGAGTTATCATATACATTTTAAAAATTGTGATGAATATGTTCAAGTAAATGGTATTATTAGCAAAACCACAGGAGTAAAATGTAATCCACAAAAAAGAGACACATCAAAATTTGAGAACTAAAATGACAATGTCTGAAATTAAGAAATAAGTAAACTGTTTTAATAGTAGGTTAAATATAGATGAAGACATTATTAAAAAGCTAGAAGATTAATTTAGTGGAAAGCATATGGACATAAGTATGGAATAGAGAAAGAGTAGAAACTATAGAAAACAATGTAATAAATATATCAAGTTTTTTGGAAAGGTCCAATGTAATCTGAACCTCAGAAGAAGAACATGAATGAGACAGAAAAAATGTTCAAAGTGATAAAAGGTCTCCAAATTTCCAATGCTGACCAAATGCATCAAACCACAGATTCAAGAAGCACTACTGTCTCCAAAGTGGCTACATACAATGAAATCCAATCCTTAGCATAGAATGATAAAACTTAAGAAAACAAGACTGGGCATAGTAGCTCATGTATGTAATTCCAACACTTTGGGAGGCCAAGAGGGGCAGATCACTTGAGGTCAGGAGTTCAATACCAGCCTGGCCAACATGGTGAAACCCCATCTCTACTAAAAATACAAAATTTAGCCTTGCATGGTGGTGTACACCTGTAATCCCAGCTACTTGGGAGGCTGAGGCAGGAGAAATTACTTGAACCTAAGAGGCGGAGATTGTCGTGAGTTGAGATCATGCCACTGCACTTCGGCCTGGGTGACAGAGCAAGACTCTGTCTCAAAAAACAAAACAAAACAAAAACCTTAAGAAAACAAAAGAAGGCAAAAAATCCACTTGAAAGTAGCTAGAGAAATCTTGAAATAAGTCTTTAAAGAAACAATAAGAGGGGACGGCAAGATGGCTGCATAGGAATAGCTCTAGTCTGCATCTCTCATTGACATCAATGCAGAAGACAGGTGATTTCTACATTTTCAACTGTGATACCCGGCACATCTCACTGGGATTGGTTAGACAGTGGGTGCAGCCCACGGAAGGCAAGCCGAAGCAGGGTGGGGCGTTGCCTCACCCAGGAAGTAAAATGGGTCAGGGACCTCCTGCCCCTAGCCAAGGGAAGCCATGAGGGACTGTGCCATAAGGAATGGTGCACCCTGGCCCAGATACTACACTTTTCCCATGGTCTTTGAAACCCACAGACCAGGAGATTCCTTTGGGTGCCTACACCACCCTGGGTTTCAGGCACAAAACTGGGCAGCTATTTGGGCAGACGCTGAGCTAGCAGCAGCAGTTTTTTTTTCATACCCCAGTGGCACCTGGAATGCCAGTGAGAGAGAACCATTCACTCCCTTGGAAAGGGTCCTGAAGCCAGGAAGCTGAGTGTCTAGCTCAGTGTATTCCACACCCACAGAGTCCAGGAAGCTAAGATCCGCAGGTTTGAAATTCTCACTGCCAGCACAGCAGTCTGAAGTTGACCTGGGACACTCAAGTTTGGTGGGGGGAGGGGCATCCACGATTATGGAGGTTTGAGTAGGCGGTTTTCCCCTCACAGTGTAAACAAAGCTGCTGGAAAGTTCGAACTCGGCAGAGCCCTCTGTAGCTCAGCAAAGCCATTGTAGCCAGACTGCCTCTCTAGATTCCTCCTCTCTGAGCAAGGCATTTCTGGGGGGGAAAAAAAAAAAAGGCAGCAGCCCCAGTCAGGGGCTTATAGACAAAACTCCTATCTCTCTGGGAGAGAGCACCTTGAAAGCTAAGAACCTTGAAAGAAGGTTGGAGGAATTGCTAACTAGAATAACCAGTCTAGAGAAGAACATAAATGACCTGATGATGCTGAAAATCATGAGAACTTCGTAGAGCATACACAAGTATCAATAGCCAAATCAATCAAGCAGAGGAAAGGATATCAGAGATTGAAGATCAACTTAATGAAATAAAGTGTGAAGACAAGATTAGAGAAAGGAGAATGAAAAAGAATGAACAAAGCCTCTGAGAAATATGGGACTATGTGAAAAGACCAAACCTACATTTGATTAGTGTACCTGAAAGTGACGGGGAGAATGGAACCAAGTTGGAAAACACTCTTTAGGATATTATCCAGGAGCACTTCCCCAACCTAGCAAGACAGACCAACATTCAAATTCAGGAAATACAGAGAACACCATAAAGATACTCCTTGAAGAGAGCAACCCCAAGACAAATAATTGTCACATTCACCAAGGTTGAAATAAAGGAAAAAATGTTAAGGGCAGCCAGAGAAAAAGGTCAGATTACCCACAAAGGAAGCCCATCAGACTAACAGCAGATCTCTCTGCAGAAACCCTACAAGCCAAAAGAGAGT
>CAUYNB010052951.1:0-18344 GCA_963574225.1 Lagothrix lagotricha
AACTCGTGTTTTATGGCTGCATAGTATTCCATGACGTGTATGTGCCACATTTTCCTTGTCCAGTCTATAACTCATGGGCATTTGGGTTGGTTCCAGGTCTTTGCTATCGTAAACAGCGCTGCAACAAACATACGTGTGCACGTGTCTTTATAATAGAATGATTTATAATCCTTTGGGTATATACCCAGTAATGGGATTACTGGGTCAAATGGAATTTCTTTTTCTAGATCCTTGAGGAATCACCACCCTGTCTTCCACAATGATTGAACTAGTTTATTTTTAGGAATCATAGTTCCAGTCTGTAGGAAATGAAGGTGGTGCAGAATATATACTCAGTTCCTGAATCTTCAGTATACATACGTTTTGTTGAGATAGATAAGTTTGTGATTTTTTTTCCCTGGGAGGGGAGGTTGGTTTTAGGATGTTTGAGATGGGAAGATTAGTTGTTTTTTTTTTAACTTCAACTTTTATTTTAGATGCAAGGGGTACATATGCAGGCTTGTTACATAGGTATATTGAACCCAAGTAGTGAGCATAGTACCCAATAGGTAGTTTTTCAACTGACATGCCCTCCATCTCTCCCCACTCTACTGGTTCAGTGTCTACTATTCCCATGTTTATGTCCATGTGTTCTCAATGTTTAGCTCCCATTTATACGTGAGAACATGCAGTATTTGGTTGTCTGTTCCCGTGTTAATTCACTTAGGATTATGGCCTCCAGTTCCATCCATGTTGCTTCAAAGGACATGATTTCATTGTTTTTTTTTTAAGGCTGCATAGTATTCCATGGTGTGTGTGTGTGTATATATATATATATATATATATATATATATATATATGTATATATCCCACATTTTCTTCATCCTGTTCACCATTGATGGACACCTAGGTTGATTCCATGTCTTTGCTATTGTGAGTAGCACAGTGACAAACATATGAGTGCATGTTGGGTTTTTTGTATAATCTATTTTTCTTTGGGTATATACCTAGTAATGGGATTGCTCAGTCTAATGGTAGGTCTGTTTTAAGTCCTTCGAGGAATCTCCAAACTGCTTTCCACGGTGGCTGAACTAATTTACATTTCCATTAATAGTGTATAAGTGTTCCCTTTTCTTGTAGCCTCTCCAGCATCTGTTGTTTTTTGACTTTTTATTAATAGCCATTCTGACTGGTATGAGATAGTATCTCACTGTGGTTTTGATTTGTATTTTTCTGATGATTAGAGCTGATGAGCATTTATTCATCTGTTTGTCAGGAGCTTGTATATATTCTTTTCAGAAGTGTCTGTTCATGTCCTTTGCCCATTTTTAATGGTGCTATTTGTTTTTTGCTTGTTGATTTTTTTTAAATCACCTTTCTGACAAGCTTGTTGATTTTTTTAAAGTTCCTTTTAGATTCTGGATATTAGACTTTTGTTAGATGCATAGTTTGTGAATATTTTAATATTCTGTTGATAGTTTTATTTTTTTCTATTGTACAGAAGCTCTTTGGTGTAATTAAGTCTCATTTGTCAATTTTTGGTTTTGTTACCATTGCTTTTGGGGACTTAACCAAAAATTATTTGCCAAGGCTAATGTCTAAAAGGGTATTTCCTAGGTTTTTAAAGGTTGGTTGCTCTTGGAGAAAGAGTTCAATTTTCCTTACCTCATTGTGTGCACTGACATTCATTTTATTAACCAAAATTGTGCCTAGTACAACATGTTGTCTGGGGTCTGGTTGTAGATACAAGAAATATACATTTCTCTAGTGAATTTATAGCCTGCTATAATAGATAAAGCATATATATGCTTGATTAGTTGAGTAACAATAAAGTGCAGAATATAAGAAATGTATATGGTATAGGCAAAAATAGTATATTAATTTAGAGAGAGTGAAAGTTCACTGTTAACTCTCTTGGTCAGAGAATGCTTGATGGAGGAGGTGGGGGGCTTAGAAATGGATAAGATTTGCATAGGTGAAGGAGTAGGAATTACTGGCAGGAAGATCAGAGTGAGCACAAAGCAGGTGGGGGACAGTAATTTAGTCCAGTGAAGTATTTAGTATCTTTTATGCAAAGGGCACCATGTGGAAGCCATAGGCACCGCTTTCGAGAATTAAAGTCCTGTTTGAAAGAGGGTATATATAAAGGTAACAATATCAGACAGCACATGGAAAATGGGGATAACTGACAGATTGGTATAGGAATTCAGAAGAGGCCTAGATCATCATGAACTAGGAGCATCAGAAAGTCTTCTTTGAAGGTGAGGCTTTGATGGTGGGGTAGGATTTAGAATACAGAAAGGAAGAGTTAGGACATTTGTAGTAGGGGCCATAGCCTAAGTAGATATGAGGACAACATGATCTATTTAGAATATGATAATTAATGGATCCAAGAGGCTTTAGAATAAGTTTTATATAAGGAGTATAATGGAATATAAAGTTAGAGAAGTAAATTGGAGTCATTTATTAAAATCCTTGAATATTAAAGGACTGTGTGATATAGGCAAATGGGGACCCACTGAAGGTTTTCAAGTAGGATAGTTACATGCTAATAGCAATAATATGCAAGAATTTGAGAGACAGGGAGATTGAATTGTTGCAAGTAGCTCAAATATGAAGTAATAAGAGCCTGAAACTAGGTTGATAGCAGTTGAAATTCATTTTTTCACATTTGAATTCCTACAATGTATCAGTCATTTTGTATCTAGGCATTGAAGATGCAGAGATTAAATACTATGCATGTCTCTGGTGGTCTCAAGGATATCACTACTTAATGGGGAAGATAAGCTCATAATCATGAAACAAATACAATCACAGAGTATTTTGGTATCATCGAAGTGGGGGTTAGAGGATGATTTATGAAGACAAAACTATTCTACCTCTTGCCTACATATTTGGCATTAGAATTTGCATATGTTGAACCAGCCTTGCATCCTAGGGATGAAGCCGACTTGATCATGATGGATAAGCTTTTTGATGTGCTGTTGCAATCGGTTTGCCACTATTTTATTGAGGGTTTTTGCATCAATATTCATCATGGATATTGGCCTGAAATTTTCTTTTTTAGTTGTGTCTCTGCCAGGTTTTGGTATCAGGATGATGTTGGTCTCATAAAATGAGTTAGGGAGGATTCCCTCCTTTTGTATTGTTTGGAATAGTTTCAGAAGGAATGGTACCAGCTCTTCTTTGTACCTCTGGTAGAATGTGGCTGTGAGCCCATCTGGTCCTGGACTTTTTTTCATTGATAGGCTATTAATTGCTGCCTCAATTTCAGACCTTGTTATTGGTCTATTCAGGGATTCAACTTCTTCCTGGTTTAGTCTTGGGAGGGTGTAAGTGCCCAGGAATTCATCCATTTCTTCTAGATTTACTGGTTTATTTGCATAGAGGTGTTTGTAGTAATCTCTGATGGTAGTTTGTATTTCTGTGGGATCAGTGGTGATATCCCCTTTCTCATTTTTTATTGCATTTATTGATTTATTTATTGATTCTTCTGTCTTTTCATTAGTCTAGCTAGTGGTCTATTTTGTTGATTTTTTCAAAAAACCAGCTCCTGGATTTACTGATTTTTTGAAGGGTTTTTTTTTTGTGTCTCTGTCTCCTTCAGTTCTGCTCTGATCTTAGTTATTTCTTGTCTTGTGCTAGCTTTTGAATTTGTTTGACCTTGCTCCTCTAGTTCTTTTAATCTTGACATTAGGGTGTTGATTTTAGATCTTTCCTCATTTCTCTTGTGGGCATTCAGTGTTATAAATTTCCCTCTTGACAGTGCTTTAAATGTGTCCCAGAGATTCTGGTACATTGTGTCTTCGTTCTCATTGGTTTCAAAGAGCATCTTTATTTCTGCCTTCATTTCATTATTTATCCAGTAGTCATTCAGGAGCAGGTTGTTCAGTTTCCATGTAGTTGTGTGGTTTTCAGTGACTTTCTTGATCCTGAGTTCTAATCTGATTGCACTGTGGTCTGAGAGACTGCTTGTTATAATTTCCATTCTTTTGCATTTGCTGAGGAGTGTTTTACTTCCAATTATGTGGCCAATTTTAGAGTAAGTGCGATGTGGTGCTGAGAAGAATGTATATTCTGTGGATTTGGGGTGGAGAGTTCTGTAGATGTCTATTAGGTCCGCTTGGTCCAGATCTGAGTTCAAGTCCTGGATATCCTTGTTAATTTTCTGTCTCGTTGATCTGTCTAATATTGACAGTGGAGTGTTAAAGTCTCCCACTATTATTGTGTGGGAATCTAAGTTTCTTTGTAGGTCATTAAGAACTTGCTTTATGTATCTGGGTGCTCCTGTATTGGGTGCATATATATTTAGGATAGTTAGCTCTTCTTGTTGCATTGATCCCTTTACCATTATGTAATACTGTTCTTTGTCTCTTTTGATCTTTGTTGATTTAAAGTCTGTTTTACCAGAGACTAGGATTGCAACCCCTGCCTTTTTTTTGCTTTCCATTTGATTGGTAACTCTTCCTCCTCCCCTTTATTGTAGCCTGTGTGTGTCTTTGCATATGATATGCATCTCCTTAATACAGCACACTGATGGGTCTTGACTCTTTATCCAATTTGCCAATCTGTGTGTTTTGATTGGGGCATTTAGCCCATTTACAATTAAGGTTAATATTGTTACGTGTGAATTTGATCCTGCCATTTTGATGTTTGCTGGTTGTTTTGCCTGTTAGTTGATGCAGTTTCTTTATAGTAGTGTTGATGGTCTTTACAATTTGGTATGTTTTTGCAGTGACTGGTACTGTTTGTTCCTTTCCATGTTTACTGCTTCCTTCAAGAGCTCTTGTAAGGCAGGCCTGGTGGTGACAAAATCTCTCAGCAGTTCCTTGTCCATAAAGGATTTTATTTCTCCTTCACATAAGCAATGGCATTAGAATTAATACAGTTTTGACTCATTTGCCAGCCGCACATTATCCTTAGGACCTCTCTCTTTTTTTTTTTTTTTACACTTCCTAGTAAAGCCATAAACAATACAAATTGGCACTTGTCATAAACCATACAAATAAGGAATCTTCCTCTCAGATTCCAGAATAGGAAATGGAAAGAAATGATGGAAATGAAAGACATTATGATGGAAGAATCACAAAGATTTGTAACTGGGTATAGGGGATGGGGAACAGGGAGGCAGAAAATGACAGTTAGTTAGATGGCAGCAGACACAAGATGATTCAGTATCCTGGAGGAGCTGGTATAAATAGTAGAGAATATATGTATAGAATGTACTTGAACAGTAAAGAATATTGAGGAAAAGAATAATGATTTTGAATACTGGACTCAGTAGTAACTTCAAACATCTTTATAATAGCTATCATTCACTGAATGCTTAGTTTGTGCCAGACACTATTCTAAGGGCTTTTAATCTAATATATTATTTAACCTTTCACAAAAACACTGTGAGATAGGTACTGTTAGCATCTTCCACATTATACAGATGAGGAGTATATTAGTCCATTCTCACACTGCTGTAAAGAAATACTTGAGACTGTGTAATTTATAAAGAAAAGATGCTTAATTGGCTCACAGTTCCACAGGCTATACAGGAAGCATGACAGCATCTGCTTGTGGGGAGACCTCAGGGAGCTTTTAGTAATGACAGAAGGCAAAGCAAAAGCAGGCATCTTACATGGCAGGAATAGGACAGAGAGAGAGAGGAGGAAAGAGAGAGAGTGGGGAGATGCCACACACTTTGAAGTGACCAGATCTTGTGAGAACTCTATCATGAGAATGGCACCAAAGGGATGGTGCTAAACCATTCATGAAGGATCCACCCCCATGATTCAGTCACCTTCCACTAGGCCTGACCTCCAACACTAGAGACTACAATCGAATATGAGATTTGGGTGGGGACACATGTCCAAACCATATCAGGGAGGTTCAGAAACTTGCCTAAGGTCACAGAGCTAGTAAGTAGTAGAGCAAGGATCCAAACCCAGACTGGTAAGTTTCAGACCCTGTACTCTTAATTGCAGTGGTATACATATGGCCTGTCTAAAGCAAATGTGGACCAGATAGGAGAAATGCAAGAGATAAATGAGATTTTAGGAATTAGAGATAACTGTAGTAGATCACCCACCTGTTTGGAACATTTTGGCAGTGACTTGGAAAGAAAGGATAAAAATGGTAGAGGGGACAAATGGGAAAATCCAACCCCAGGAGATTGTGCATGTTCAAGACAGAGGAAAAGAATCCCATATGGAGAGAGGTATCCAGAAGGCTAAAGAAAGGGTGTAATTGAGAAAGTTCAAGCTCTTAGTTTAAAGTAATATAGAGTGGAAGTAGTATACTGATAGGGAGAGAGCACTAGCTCTAGGATTAATAGGCCTGGTTTCAAAAGCTAGCGTTCTCTTTACTTGTACCTCACTTTCCTCATCTACAGTTTTCTTATATGTAACAGGAGAGATAATATTATACACTTTATAAGGTTATTGTCAGATTATACTAGATCATGTACATAAAACATGTAGAAGTTATAATCTATGATCGGTATTCACTGATTATTAACTTTTTTGATTATTATTTGTTGAGAGGCAGTATTGTGTAGTGGTTGTGAGTATGGTGCTTAGATTTGAATCTTTGTTCCACCATTAACCAGCTATATGACTTTAGGAAAGTTTTTAACTTCTTTGTGCCTCAGTTTCCTCAGTTTTAAAATGGAGATATCAAAGTACCTACTTCATAAGGTTGCTGTGAGGACTAAATGTATTAATATGTGTAAAGTGCTAAAATTGTGCCTGATACGTAATAAGCACTATATAAAGTTTGCTAGTATTATGATTTGGGGAGCCCTTCATACATAGTGGACAATAAGCCTTGTCTCTTATATATATTGCAAACATTCTCCCCATTTTGTCTTTTACCCTACATAGGTCTTAAAATTTAGTGAGGATGCTGAGTGAAAAAAAGGCTAATCTCAAAAGGTGACATATTATATGAATCGATGTAATATTCTTTAAACAAAATTTTAGAGATGGACAACAGATTAGTGGTTGCCAGGGATTAGAGATGGTAGGGAGAAGGAGAAAAGTGGATATGACTGTGACAGGGTAGCATGAACGATATCTTTGTGATGATGAGACAGTTCTGTATCTTGATTGCCACGGTAGTTGCATGAATCTTCATGTGTGACAAAATGACATAGAACTATATACAGGCAAACATCTCAGAGATCTTATGCATTTGGTTCTAGACCACTGTTAGAAAGCAAATATTGCACTAAAGTGAGTCATACAATTTTTTTATTTCTTAGTGCATGTAAAAGTTAGGTTATTATATACTGTAGTCTATTAAATATGCAATAGCATAATGCCTTAAAAACCAAATGTGCATACTTTAATTTTAAAATACTTTATTGCTAAAAAAAAAAAAAAAAGCATAATCTGAGCCTTCAGCAAGTTGTAATCTTTGTGCTAATGGAGGGTCTTGTCTTGATGTTGATGGCTGCGGACTGATCAGGATGATGGTTGCTGAAGTTGTGGTGGCTGTGGCAATTGCTTAAAATAAGTCAACAGTGAAGTTTACCACATTGATTGACTCTTCCTTTCATCAGATTTCTGTGCAGCATGCTGTGCTCTTTGTTAGCATTTTACCCACAGTAGAACTTCTTTCAAAATTGGAGTCAGTTCTCTCAAACCCTGCCACTGCTTTATCAACTAAATGTTATAATCTTCTAAATCCTTTGTTGTCATTTCAGCAACGTACACAACATCTTCACCAGGAGTAGATTCTATCTCAAGAAATCACTTTCCTTACTCATCCATAAGAAGCAACTTCTCATCCATTCAAGTCTTATCATGAGATTGCAGCAATTCAATCACATCTTCAGGCCCCAGTTCTAATTCTAGTTCTCTTGCTATTTCCACCACATCTGCAGTTACTTTCTCCACTGAAGTCTTGAACCCTTCGAAGTCATCCATGAGGATTGGAGCCAACTTCTTCCAAACTCCTGTTAAATATTTTGACCTTCTTCTATGAATCACAAATGTTCTTAATGGCATCTAGAATGGTGAATCCTTTCCAGAATGTTTTCAATGTACATTTCCCAGATCCATGAGAGGAATGACTATGTATGGCAGCTATAGCCTTGCAAAATGTATTTCTTAAATAACAAGACTTGAAAGTCTATATTACTCCTTGATCCATTTATGTTGTATTAGCAGGCATGAAAACAACATTAATCTCCTTGTACATTTCCCTTAGAACTCTTGGGTGACCAGATGCATTGTCAATGAGCAGTAATCTTTTCTTCTAAGCAGTAGTTCTCAACAGTGAGTTTAAACTGTTCAGTGAGCCATGCTGTTAACAGACATGCTATCATCCAGGCTTCGTTGTTCCATTTATAGAGCACAGGCAGAGATGATTTAGCAAAATTCTTAAGGGCCCTGAGATTTTTGGAATGGTAAATGAACACTGGCTTCAACCTAAAGTCACCAGCTTCATTAGTCTCTAACAAGAGAGTGAGCCTGACCTTTCAAGCTTTGAGCCAGGTATTGACTTATCTCTAGCTATGAAAGTTCTAGATGGCATCTTCTTCCAATATAAGAATGTTTCATCTACATTGAAAATGTATTGTGTAGTGTAGCCACCTTCGTCAGTGATCTTAGATCTTCTCGGTAACTTGCTGCAGCTTCTTCATAAGCACTTGCTCCTTCGCATTGCACTTTTATATTATGGAGACAGCTTCTTTCCTTAAATCACAAGAACCAACCTCTGGTAGCCTCAAATTTTGCTTCTGAAGCTTCCT
Organism: Lagothrix lagotricha; assembly: GCA_963574225.1. Taxonomy (NCBI): domain Eukaryota; kingdom Metazoa; phylum Chordata; class Mammalia; order Primates; family Atelidae; genus Lagothrix; species Lagothrix lagotricha. The sequence goes on from CAUYNB010052951.1 coordinate 8,723, forward strand.
CACCTCTCTAAGCCTTCATAGAATTAAGAGAGTTAGGGTTTGGCTCTAGATTTGGCTTTGGCTCAAGAACATGTTGTGGCTGGGTTTGATCTTCTGTCCAGACCACTAAAACTTTGTCCATATTAACAATAAGGCTGTTTTGCTTTCTTATCATTTTTGTGCTCACTGGAGTAGCACTTTTAATTGCCTTCAAGAACTCTTTGTTTGCAGTCACAATTTGGCTGTTTGGCGCAAGAGGTCCAGCTTTTGGCCTAGCCTGCCTTTCAGCATGCTTTCCTCAGTAAGCTTAATCATCACTGGCTTTTGATTTAAAGTGAGAGATGTGTGACTCTTCCTTTTACTTGAACACTTAGAGGTCATTGTAGGGTTATTAATTGGCCTAATTTCAGTATTGCTGTGTCTCAGGGAATAGGGCTGCCCAAGGAGAGGGAGAGAGATGGGGAATAACTGTCAATCAAGCAGTTAGAACACACACATTTATTAAGTTTGCTATCTTATATGGGCTTAGTTCATGGCACCCCAAAACAATTACAATGTTAACATCAAAGATCACTGGTTACAGATCATCCTAACAGGTATAATAATAATGAAAAAATGTGAAATATTGCGAGAATTACTTAAATGTGACACAGAGACACGAAATGAGTGCAGACTATTGGAAAAATGGTACCTGTAGACTCGCGTGATTCAGGGTTGCCATGCATCTTCAATTTGTAAAACAAACAAAACACTATCTGGTGGCACATCCCTGTAGTTTTAACTACTCGGGAGGCTGAGACTATTCGGGAGGCTTGATCCAGGAGATCAAGACTGCAGTGAGCTATGATCACAGCACTTCACTCCAGCCTGGGGGACAGGGTGAGGTCCTGTCTCAAAAACAAACAAACAAACAAAAACATTATCAGTAAAGTACAATAAAATAAAGTATACCTGTTCACATATTGTACCAATGCCATTTCCTGCTTTGATATTGTTCTATAATTATATAAGATTTAACTATAGGAGGAAACTGGGGGAGGGTACATGGGACTTCCATGTATGTATATATATATATGTATTTTTTTTTTGCAATTTCCTGTTGATCTATAGTTATTTCAAAAGTAAAAGTTAACAAAGTTTTGATGAAATTAAATTTGTCAGCCTTCTTTTTTTATGACTTGTGGACTTTGTGTCATGCCTAGAAAGGCCTTTTGTAAACCAAGATGATAAAAGATATCTCAAGCAACAATCTATTAGAAAATGATGATGATGCTAAACAAATCCAATGCATGGTGGTAAACATTTTAAAGGCTTTCATTGTTTGTTTTCTACATTTACTTCCTTTCCTCGTGGGTCAGTTTGTTCATTTTGGTGCTTCTCTTTAAGGTTGTTCATTTTCTTCAAATGTCTAGTTTCTTCAGGTGGTCTTGACTCTTCATATTTTTAAAAGAAAAGATCTACTACCAATAGTTTGTGGTTTGATCCTTTGACATCCCTTGGAATAACTCCCTACATGAGTGTGCTGGCTAGCTGCAGGTGTCTCCACTCTGTCATATAGACAGGTGGGATTTCTTTGGGTCTCTGAGTTCTCTATTGTGTAGCAAACCACCCTAAGATTTAGCGGTTTGAATCACTAGTTTATTATTATCTCATGGTGTTGTGGGTTGATTCGGCTCAACTTAGGTGGTTGTTGCCTGGGGTCTTACATTGTTGCAGTCAGAGAGTGTCTGGTGTTAGAGTCATCTAAATTTTAGATTCTAAAGATTTGGCTGGGCTAAACACTCTATGTTTTCTTCACTCATGTGCGTGTTGTCTAGGCTAGAAATCACTGGTACAGTTGGATGCTACCCAGACATCTCTCTGTTTCTTCATGTGTCTAGGTTATAATTCCTCACAGTGTTACATCCTCAGGACTTGTTACTGATGATTAGCTTCATCCAGAGTTCCAAGAGACCAGGCAGATACTGCAAGGCTTCTTTTGTCTTATCAGAAGTTATGCACTGTTAAAAGCAAGTCACAGAACCAGTGTAGATTCAAGGGGAGAGTACTACACAAGGGCATGAATACTAGGAAGCATAATTTATTGGGAGTACATCTTTAGAGACTAGCTATTACATTGGGCTAGAGACACTAGCTCCCACCTCCATCTTGATATGCAAAGTAGGGAATTGGTTCTCTTGGCATATAAGGATTTTCACTTCTGTGCTGATTGATTTTCCTCTTTTCTACCCCTTTTCTCATGTCTGCAGTCTCCCTGTCCTTTATGCTCAAGCTGGGAGGTTCTCATAGCTGATCCCTTATATCATTTAAAAGGTTTGACAGCAGAGCCTGGGGTCAAACATCAATGGCCTCTCCTCCATGCATGTACAACAGAGAATTGGAATAGTTTCTGCAGTTCCTCTATGACCATCACAAATTTTTCCTGTCCCCTACTAATTAATTTCTAATTTTGTGGGGTTTTCTAGCCTTTTTTGCGGGGAGACCTATCTATTTCTTGAACAGTGTCCTTTTTGGTTTCTGTTGGGTTTCAGGATTCTCACCTCTTGATTTTTCCATCAGTCTGATTGCTTTTAATTATAGAAATTCTTTAAAGTTTCTGACCAAAGACAATATAAGTCAGATTACATGTTTTCAAGTTCTTGTTCCTCCACTTTGCAGATGCTTAACCTTACGCAAATTATTTAAACTATATATGCTTAGTTTACTATTCGTCAACTGTGCTTACCTGTTGGGGTTTTCTGAAGATTAAATAAGTGATGTAAAATTCCTGACATATGATAAGCATTCAACAGACTTTAGCTGTTATCATTTCTGAAAAAGTATTAGAACTAATATAATAAACATCATATTTCATTCCAAGTTGAGCTGTATGTCTATGGAATAGAATTCAAATCCATCATTTTACATAAGGCTAGTATTCCTGGACATGATTATGCTGCATTTAGATTCTTTAGCAGTTTTGTCAGCACTTGTGAGCTATGTCTAAGAGTAAATTGCAAGAGTTTTACTAACACTAAGCCCATTTACAGGCATTAAAATGATGATTGCTAAAACGCTATTTAACATGAACAGTAAGTATATGTCAGCAAGAGGTGACGTGGTATATTGGAACGAGTCCTTGCTGCTAACTAAATGACCATGAGACCTCAGACAAGTCATTTAGCTTCTCAGGGACACTGACAAGCAGAATAATGGCCCCAAAGGGGTTTCCATGCCCTAATCTCTGGGACTGTGAATATGTAACCTTACATGACAAAATTGATTTTGTATGTTAATTAAAGTTACTAACCAGTTGAATTTAAAATAGGAAGATTATCCTGGATTATCTCAGTAGGCCCAATATAACCACAAAAGCCCTTAAAACTGGAAGAAGAATACAGAAGACGTAGGATAGATTCAAAGCACAGGAAGTATTTAGCACACCATTGCTGGCTGTGAAGAGAGAATGAGCCATAAGCCACGGAATGCAAGTGGCTTCTAGGAACTGACACAAATCCCAGCAAACAGCCAGCAAGGAAATGGGATATCAGTCCTAGAACCTCACAGAACTGAATTTTGCCAATAACCTGAATGAGCCTAGAAGTGGATTCTCCCCGAGAGCCTCCATCTAAGAGCCTAGGATGGCTTGTATCTTGCCTTTGGCCTTGTGTGATCCTAAGTCTGAATGGATTTCTGAGCTACAGAATTGGAAAATAATAAGTGAGTTGTTTTGTTTTGTTTTATTTTGTTGAGATAGAGTCTTGCCCTGGCACCTAGGCTGGAGTGCAGTGGCATGATCTCCACTCACTGCAGCCTTGATTTTCTGGGCTCAGGTGCTCCTTCCACCTCAGCCTTCTGAGTGGCTGGACTACAGGCGCACACCACCATGCCAAGCTAGTTAAAAAAAAATTTAGAGACAGGGTCTCACTGTGTTTCCCAGGCTGGTTTTGAACTCCTGGGCTCCTTGATTCTCTTGCCTTGGCCTCTCAAAGTGTTAGAATTACAGATGTGAACCATCGTGCCTGGCAAATACTGTTTTAAATCACTAAGTTTGTGACAATGTTTTACAACGGCAATAGAAAACTAATATGAAGCCTCAGTTCCTTATGTAAATGATCGGGTAGGAGGCAGGGTGGAGGAAGTTGGAATAAATGAACTTTAAGTTTCCTCTAGCTCTAAATTCTATGATTGTAAGATTCTTATTCAGCTGCTAGTTTGGGAGCTAAAGTCCAGCAACCATAAGTATTATGTACACACACAAACATGCACACACATACATATACACTAGTACTTTCAAAGATATATATCAATATGGCAAAGCTAAAGTTTTAGGGGACTCCATAGCAGCAGAACAACCAATTATATGTTGGAGTGGGTTTTGCAAATGCGAAGCAAATATTTGCAACCAGAGTTAAGGATTTTCAGGTAGAACCTAAAATTAAGAATCAATGAAAAGATGACTTTATATGTGCACAGTTTTCATACCCTGAAATGGAAAAATCATCATTATTATTAAACCAGAAGGTCAGTGGTGTCTGTATTTGCAATATAACAATTTATAGTTCTTATTCTTTTAAAGAACCAATTATGTACCCTATATTTCTAATACATAGTGAATTCTTACAGTTTGCTCTATTTGGCAAACATATTCTTTGTTTTCTATGAAACTAACCCCAAGGAGCTGAAATTCCATATAACTTGGAAACGAATACTTAGTACATTCCTTAGAGATGTAAACTTCCTTAGAGCAATCTCCAGGGTTCTCTATGCAAGTTGACACTAAGTTTATAATGATAATTCTAGCTGGCCTTCCCACCCACCTCTAGCAAGTACACAAAGAAATGGCTAATTTTATGTTCTTTTGTTATTTTTTAAAACAGCTTTATGAAGGTATAATCAACCTACAGTTAAATGCATGTATTTGGAATTAGTGTACAATAAGCTTTGATTACACATACATACTTAATGAACCCATTATCCGAATCGGGATAATAAGCATATTTACCACCCCCATAAGGTTCCTTGTGGTCTTTTGTAATCTCTCCCTGCCTCCCCTTCATCAGACAGCCATTTATCACTGAATGTCACTATAGCTTAGTTTGTATTTTCTAGATTTTTATATAAATGAAATTGAGTATACTTTTTAGTCTGGCTTCTTTAACTCAGTATAACTCCCTGAAGTCCACCTATGTTGTTGTGTATATCCATATAGTTTAGACTTTTTTTTGCTGAGTAGTAAGTAGTCTGTTGTACGGATATCCTACAATTTATTTATCTATTCATCAGTTTTTAGACATTTTGATTGTTTCCAGTTTTAGGACATTACAAAGCTGCTGTGAGCATTCATGAATGTCTCTTTGTATGGACATTGCTTTCATTTCTTTTGGTAAATACATAGAAGTGAAAAGTCTGGTTTGGATGGTAGGTAGTGCTATGGTTTGGATATGGTTTGTCTCTAGCAAAATTCATGTTTAAATTTGATCTCCAGTGTGGCAGTGTTGGGACGTGGGAGTTGTTTGGTTCATGGGGATCATGAATAGCTTGGGGCTGTTCTTGAAGTAGTGAGTTAGTTCTTGCTTTCAAGAGGCTGGATGAGTTCTTAGTGGGATGGATTAGTTCCAGGAAGAGTGGGTTGTTATAAAGCCAGGGTATCACTTTAGTTTTGCCTCTTTGCTCCTATCTGCTTCCCCTTTGAACCTTCTCCACCATGTTATGATGCAGCACAAAAGCCCTCACTAGAAGCCAGGGCCATGCTATCACACTTTCCAGCCTGTAGAACTGTGAGCTAAATAAACTTTTCTTTATAAATTACAGTGTCAGGTATTCTGCTATAGCAACACAAAACAGACTAAGACAGGTATTATGTATTTACATTTTCAATAAATTGCCAACCTTTTCCAAAATAGTTACAACATTCATTTAACATTCCTACCAGCAATGTTTGAGAGTTTCAGTTCTTCCATACTCTGGCTCACATTTGGTATAGTCAGCCTTTTTAATAGTTATGATATCTCATTGTGGCTTTAATTTGCACTTTCATAATAACTAATAATGTTGAGCTTTTTTTTTTATTTGCTTTTCATCTCTGTATCCCTTTTTGTGAAATACCTGTTCATATCTTTTGCTCTTTTTTTAAGTATTGAGTTAAAAACTCCAATTAATATTTTGGGATTTTTAAAAAAACTTTTAAGCTCAGAAGTACATGTGCAGGTTTGTTATACAAGAAATCTTTTAATATTTTGTAAACAAGATCTTTTTTCAACTTTATTGAAGTATAATTGACAAATTGTATTTAGTCGAGGTGAACAATATATTTTGATATATGTATACATTGTGAAATGATTACCACAATGAAGCTAATTAACATATCCATCACTTCACATAGTTACTTTTTTATGTAGTAAGAATACTTAAGATCTACTCTCTTAGCAAATTCCAAGTATGTAATATATTATTGTTAACTATAGTCACCATGCTATTAGGTCACCAGAATCTATTTATCTTGCATAACTGCAAGTCTGTACCCTTCAACTAAAATCTTCCTACCCACCCCCCACCCAAATCCTGCCACTACTGCCCTTGGTGACCACCATTCTACCTTGTTTCAATGAGTTTGACTTTTTGAGAGACCACATATAAGTGAAATCATGCGGTATTTGTTGTTCTGTGTCTGGCTTATTTCACTTAAGATAATATCCCTACAGGTTCATCCATGTTTTTGTAAATCAGAGAATTTCTTTCTTTTTAAGGATGAATAATATTCCATTGTATGTAAATATATACCACATTTTTTAAACCATTAACCACTAATCATCCAGGAAATACAAATCTAAACCACATGAGATATCACCTCACACCCTCACACCTATTAGGATAGATATTATTTTCAAGAAAAGATAACGAGTGTTGGCAAGGATGTAGAGAAGTTGGAATTTTTTTTTTTATTTTTTATTTTTGAGACGGAGTTTTGCTCTTGTTGCCCAGGTTGCAGTGTAATGGTTCGATCTCTGCTCACTGCAACCTCTGCCTCCCAGGTTTAGGCAATTCTCCTGCCTCAGCCTCCCAAGTAGCTGGGATAACAGGCGTGTGCTACCACGCCCGGCTAATTTTTTTGTATTTAGTAGAGACAGGGGTTTCACCATATTAGTCAGACTGGTCTTGAACTCCTGACCTCAAGTGATCCACCCTCCTCGGCTTCCCAAAGTACTGGGATTACAGGCATGCACCACAACACCCGGCCATAAGTTGGAATTTTTGTGCAGTGCTGGTGGGAATGTAAAATAATAGAACCCCTGTGGAAAACAGTATGGCAGTTTCTGAAAAAATTAAAAATAGAACTACCATATGATCCAGGAATCCTACTTTTGGGTATATACCCCAAATAACTGAAAGGAGGATCTGAAAGATATATCTTCACTTCCGTGTTCATTACAGCATTATTCGTATTCACTAAAATGTGGAAAGCAACCCAAGTGTCTTATCAATGGATGAATGCATAAGCAAAATGTGAGATATATATGTATATTATATATATGACATATATGATATATATATATATGACATGATATATATATGGTAGAATATTATTCAACCTTAAAAAAAGGAACTGCTACTATTTGTGACAACATGTGTGAACCTGGAAAACATTTTGTTCAGTGAAATAAGCTAGTCATAAGACAAATACTGTGTGATTCCACTTCTATAAGGTATCTAAAATAGTAAAACTAATAGAAACAGAATAGAATGGTGGTTGCTAGGGGCTGGGAGGTTGGGGATAGGGAGAATTGTTGCTCAATATGTATAAAGTTTCAGTTATTCAAGATGAAAAAGTTCTAGAGATCTGGTATACAATATAGTGCCTCCAGCTAATAATACGGTATTGTGCACTCAAAATTGTGTTAAGAGGGTACATATTATATTAAGAATTCTTGGCCGGGCGCGGTGGCTCACGCCTATAATCCCAGCACTTTGGGAGGCTGAGGCAGATGGATCACGAGGTCAAGAGATCGAGACCATCCTGGTCAACAAGGAGAAACCCCGTCTCTACTAAAAGTACAAAAATTAGCTGGGCATGGTGGCGTGCACCTGTACTCCCAGCTACTCGGGAGGCTGAGGCAGGAGAATTGCTTGAACCCAGGAGACGGAGGTTGCGGTGAGCCAAGATTGCGGCATTGCACTGCAGCCTGGGTAACAAGTGTGAAACTCCCTCTCAAAAAAAAAAAACAAAACAAAGAATTCTTACCACAAAAACAAAACAAAACCAGCACAAAGAGACCCAAGGGGACTTTGGGAGATGATGGATATATTTATTACATTGATTGTGGTGATGCCTTGAGTGTACACTTATGTCAAACTCATCAAATTGTATACATTAAACATGTGCAGTGTGTATTGTATATCAACTATACCACAACAAAGTGGTTGAAAAATATAGCCATTCCTACTTTTGATTAATGGTTTTATGGTATATTTTTTTCCAACCTTTTATTTTCAACCCTCCTATATCAGTTTTTTTGAAGTAAGTTTCTTGTACACACTCTACAGGTGGGACATGTTTGGGACTTTACCTTTTTCAGATATAATTGACAATTAAATATTGTGTATATTTAATGTGATGTTTTGATATACCTATATATTGTGAATTGATTACCACAACCAAGCTAATTAACATACTCATCACTTCATAGTTACCTTTTTTTATAAAGAGGATACTTGAGATCTGTTCTTAGCAAATTTCAAGTATATAATACATTAACTATAGTCTCTATGCTGTACATTAAGTCTCCAGAACTTAATCAATTTATAACTTAAAAGTGTATATCCTTTGACCAGCACCTCCCCCCCTTTCTCCACCCACCAAACCCTGGTAACCACCATTCTGTTATCCATTACTGTGAGTTTAAATTTTTTTTTTTAGCCTTCACATATTAGTGAGATCATGTAGTATTTGTTTTTCTGTGTCTGGCATATTTCACTTAGCATAATGTCCTCCAGGTTTTTTCACTTTGTTGCAAATCACAAGTTTCTCTTATTTCAGGGCTGAATAGTATTCCATCGTATGTATATACACCACATTTTGCTTATCCATTTATCTGTCAGTGGACACTTGGGTTACTTCCACATTTTAGCATGTGTGAGTAAAGCTATGAATATGAGTGTACAGATAAATGTTTGAGATTCTGCTTTAAATTATTTTGGATATATACCAAGAAGTGAAATTGCTGTGTCGTATGGTAGTTCTATTTTTAATTGTTTGAAAAAACCACCATATTATTTTCCATAGTGGCTGTAGCATTTTACATTCCCACCAACAGTGCACAAGAGTTCCAGTTTTATCACAACCTCACCAACACTTATCTTTTGACTCTTTCACAATAGCCATCCTAACAGGTGGTTTTAATTTGCATTTCCCTGATGGTTAGTGATATTGAGCATCTTTTTTTTTTTTTATTTAAAGAAAGGAAAAGAAAGAAAAGAAAAAGAGAAAGAAAGAAAGAATGAAAGAAAGGGAAAAAGTAAAAGAAAAAGAGGGAGAGAGAACGAGAATCTTGCTCTGTTGCCCAGGCTAGAATGCAGTCTAAAAATGGGTATTAGAAAGCTCTTTTATACTAATAATTGTGTTATACGATGGAGACAGAAAGGAATAAGGGAGGAAAATAACAAA
>CAUYNB010052955.1:0-106488 GCA_963574225.1 Lagothrix lagotricha
TCTCCTGCCTCAGCCTCCCTAGTAGCTGGGACTACAGGTGTGCGCCACCATGCCCAGCTAATTTTTGTATTTTTTTTAGTAGAGACGGGGTTTCACCATGTTGGCCAGGATGGTCTCGATCTCTTGACCTCGTGATCTGCCCGCCTCGGCCTCCCAAAGTGCAAGAGATTACAGGCGTAAGCCACTGTGCACAGCCCAGAATATTTCTTTTCAAACATATTGGTTCACTTTCCTTCGGGGTATTCAGAGCCTCTAAAACAAAAGAGAAATGATGACCTAGATTTAAAAGGCAGGCTGGACATGGTGGCTCATGCCTGTAATCCCAGCACTTTCAGAGGCCGAGGCGGGCAGATCGCTTGACCTCAGGAGTTGGCAACATGATAAAACACCATCTCTACAAAAGCTTTTAGATGTTAGCCAGGCATGGAGGTGCACACCTGGGTAAGTAGAATGCAGACTTCTACTGGAAACCAGCCTGGGCAACACTGGCAAAACTCCATTGCCACAATAACAACAACAAATTAGCCAGGCATGCTGATGTGTGCCTGTAGTCCTAGCTACTATTTCAAATGCCTTTCTAAACATTCTGTCTTAATGTTTGGCGGGTTAGAAGCAGCAGCTTACCAGGGGTTAGACTTGCCCTCTCCCACTTGTGTCTCAGTGAATCTTAGAGAATGTCCTTTTGCTCAAAGCATATCAAAGGAAAGGATCAAGCCCTTGGTATTACTGTGAAATGTAATTTGCACCACTTTATATGTTAGTAGAATGCAACAATGTGACGTTCAACTAATTGAGCCTTCTATGAGGAATGCTATCAATGAGATTTCAGGCCCTCACTTACGCACACGCTTTTAGTTGCTAGTGATTTATTTTGCTGTTCCTTTCAATTTGTCAACCCGGTGAGAATAGACTCTCAGTCTTCAGAATTCTGATACCAATCACATGGCTAAAATTAGAACTCCTGAGTTTGTGCTAAGTGCCTTTAATCTCTATGACTCTGGAAAATAAAAGGGATCTGAGAGCATTAAGAGAAAGGTACAGAGACCTCCTCACTGATTAGATTGTCCCCATCTAATCATTTATGGCTCCTGCTTCCAGAAATTAGAGTAGCCTGATCACTTATTTATCCTTCCTCTAATTCTGCCTCTTGGGTGGAGATCTAAGTCACTATTAATTTGCCTTATTTTAGCAATATATAATCTAGCTAATTTGCTCCTGAAGAATTAAGTTCCAAGTCAAACTTTTCCCTTTAAGCCTAGATCTTGTTATGTCCAAACAGCCAGGAAAGTTTGAGGAGGGAAAGGAATTCTATCAAATTAGTGGATGATTCATCTCAGAGAGCACAATATCTAAGCAGGTGGAAACACTGCATGAATCAGAAGCACTAATCTGTGTGCTAATGGACCATTTATTTGCATTTTATTTTCCTTGGGGGAAAAAAAGTCACATGTCAGTCTTTCTAATTCTGAGGGCAATATGCATATCTATTGATATTTAAAGACAAGAACTGCACACATACAGGTATTCACATCTCTAAGCTGCATAATTCGTTTCTGTTTTGAAATAGAAAGGTATCAGCTAAATGACTCACACAAGGTATTTCCAAACACTCATTTGATAAAATGATTAATACACTGAAAATGTCTATTCAAGGCTTATAATAAACTAATAGATTTTTGCTAAACATTAAATGACAAGAGGAGTTCAAAAGTTCAAATTGCACAAAATCCATATTTACCTTATTCCAAGAGAATAACCAGGCAAGCCTGCCCACATAGCAAATCCCTAGTTGTTGGGGTCCAGCTGCATGAATCAACACTGTACCGGCCCCAGTTGTGATTTGATGCCACTTATCCTGGTCCCACTAACCTAGTGGTCTGATCTGGCTTAAATATCAATAGGAACAATTCCGGCTCCCATGGATCCCTGGGACTTCCAGGACTCAAGCAGCAGTTGCAAGAATCTCATCACTGAACAGTTCTCAATTCATGTATGTGATTGGGGAGACTGAGGAAGAAAAATACTGCAGCTACAAGTCTTTCCTTTTTTCTGCCATTTCCCAAAATTGAGTTTCCTGCTTTATCCACCCTGATTTGAGAATGCAAGCTGGACAGAAAATGAAAGTCAATAACCTATTTCAAAATATCCTGATTCACATAATCACAGGATTTTACTCTATTATCACCAATGTTGTTTAGACAGTGACACCACTTTTGCAAACATTATGACAGGAAGAGAAGTCTAGCATGGCTGACTCGATATTGCTCTAGCCTCACAAGCTGTCCTCACTCATTCCTGGGCATAGACCAAGCTAACCATGGGAGGAATTTAGTTTAATTTTTAAGGCAAGGGTAATAGTCCCTCACTAAAACTGCTCCCATTCTTGTTTAGAGATCACCTCTGTACAACTAATGAAGAGACAGAGATTAGGCTTACAGGAGGAGCCTGAACTATTCAAAGATGTAGGCATAGTTTCTGTAATCCCTTACTGCTCAGGAGTCATGTGTCCAGAGGTCACAAGTTTTGTGACTTCCCCAATTGCTCCCATAGATAGCATCACTATTGCAGTACCTAAGATTTAGCTTTTGAAATTTTTTTTCAGACTGCTGTATTCTGGAAACTGACCCTACCTAGACCCGCAACTTATGGCTCAAATGGTCCTGTGGCCCCCACCCAGATGCTGACTCAACACTCAAGGACCATTTTCCACACCCCATAATTTTACCCCAAGCCAATCAGTAGCACCTGTTTCCTAGCCCCCATCCATCAAATTATCCATAAAACCCTAGCCCCTGAGTTCAAAAGGATGCTAATTTGAGTAATAACTCCAATGATTCTGCTTGGCGGGCCCTGCATTAGTTAAATTCTTTCTTTACTGTAATACCAGTCTCAGTGAATTCATTTTGTCTGTGCAACAAGCAAGAAGAATCCCTCAGGTGATAACAAATGCTTCTAAGAGCTGTGGGTACAAGGCTGGTACTCAGAAATATCGTCTGACCTTCATGTCAGTGTTTTTGTAAGCCAACAATCATTAAACATCGAGGTTTTGAAAAATAATGAATATATTCACCGCTTACATTGGTTACTTCGTATAATCATTCAACCTTATGAGGTAGGCAGATTATTCCCATTTTAAACATAAGAAAACTGAGGCAAAATGAACTAATTTATCAAAGTCACTATATTCATTTTCTAGTATTAGTTTTCCTATTAAACACTCAGTGCCACAAACTGGGTGCTTAAGACAACAGAAATTTATTGTCTCAAAGTTCTAGGAGCTGGAAATCCAAAATCAAGGTGTCAGTACAGCCATGTTTCCTCTGTAACTTATAGAGGAGCAGTCTCCAACATTTTTGGCACTAGTGACCGGTTTTGTGGAAGACAGTTTTTCCGTGGACTGGACATTCGAGGGATGATTACATGATTCAAGTTCATTACAGTTATTGTGCACTTAATTTCTGTTATTATTACAGTATAATAATAATAATTATACAACTCACCATAATGTAGAATCAATGGGAGCCCTAAGCTTGCTTTCCTACAACTAGATGGTCCCATCTAGGGGTGATAGGAGGCAGTAACAAATCATCAGGCATTTCATTCTCATAAGGAGTGTGCAATTTAGATCGCTCGCATGCATAGTTCACAGTGGGATTTATGTTCTGGTCTCTAACCTGGGGCTGGGGACCGCTGCTGTAGGAGAATATTTCTTTGCTCCCTCCTAGTTCCTGGTAACCCCAGATATTCCCTGGCTGTGTATCTATCACTCTACTCCTCTTTGTTCCAACCTAGTGTCTTATGGTTTTCTCCCTGTGTGTCTCTGTATCTTTTCATGATCATCTTCTTATAAGGATATCAGTCATAATAGATTCAAACCCCAAACTAATCCAGTATGACATCATCTTAACTAATTCTATCTGCAACTACCACATCCCCAAATAAGGTCACATTGTAAGAAACTGGGGGTTAGGACTTGAACATATCTTTTTGAAGGGACACAATTTAACCCATAACTGTTACATAGCTAGAAGTAGCAGAGTAAGGATCATGATTCATGTACTCTACTGTCTCAAATATCAGGATATGAAAAAGATAGTGGGCAGGATGTTACATCACAGTACATGCAATATCTAAATTGAAAGACATCTTGAACATCTGACTCTTGAGCATCTGACTCTTGAGCATCTGACTCCCGCCTTAACCTTCTCTGGAAAACAAATATTCTATTGTTGGATCAGTACTTTAGTTAACTCCCTTAAGATTCTGATGTATTCCTTTTTATGCCTTTCAGAATTCAGAGCTATGGCTAATATGAAATTTCTACAACACATATGAAAGAGCACTTTTTTTTTTTTGGTAGAGATAGGTTTTGCTGTGTTGCCCAGGCTAGTCTCAAACTCCTGGCCTTAAGCCATCCTCCTGTCCAGGCTTCCGAAGTGCTGCTGGGGCTGGAATTAGCTAGGATTATAGGTGTGAGCATCATGCCTGGCCTATTTTCTTTACTAATGACAAGTAATCTTCAGCTAGCACTTACTATTTACAAACATTTTACTAAATACTTTGAGAGCCTTGGTCCATTTGATCATCACGATAATCTCATGAAGCAGGGATCATTATTGCTTTCATTTTATGGATGTATACACTGAAGTGTAGAGAAATCAGTTGACTTGCTCAAGGTCATTAAAGTAGTTCTATGCAATCTGTCTTCAGAGCACAAGCTGTTAACTCTCCTGATTCTTGTCTCTCTCTTCCCAAAGTTAAAAACATGGTGACAGTGTTCCAAGGCTGCTCTGTCTTTTTGGTAACTGCCACTGAAAAAAAGAAACTCTAATTTGGCCACATAACCACCTTGGCTAAATCCTACTCTTCTAAATGTCTTAGTCTCACTAGTTACATATGTGATAAACTATAAAAATTTTATGTAAAAATTGCAAAAAATTACTTTCACTTCATCTTTGGTCAATGTTTGATTAACTCAAGTTGAATAGACCAAAATCCCATTATATAATCAATACATTTCTAAACTTTGTTAATTAAATTAGCTAAAGATTTTTTTAACTATATTTAGTTTGAACATTTTCTTTTTTATTTTATTTTATTTTATTATTTTTAAGACTGGGTCTGGCTCTGTTGCTTAGGCTGGAGTACAATGGCACAATCTCAGCTCACTGCAACCTCTGCTTCCAGGGTTCAAGCACTTACCCTGCCTTAGTATCCTGAGTAGCTAGGACTACAGGTGCATGCCACTGTGCCCAGCTAATTTTTGCATTTTTGGTAGAGATGGGGTTTCACCAGAACATTTTCTTTTTAAGTACTGCAAATATCTGATAAAGCAAAGTTACAAAGTTAAGCAAATCTTCCTCTTATAAATAAACTAAATTTACAAATAAAACTTTTAAGTTGTCTCAAACATTTGGATACTATTTGTGTGCTTAATAAAATTTTCTTACACATTTCTGCTGAAAATGTATAAGATGTTTAAAACATTTTCAAATTATAACAACCTTGATCCTTTTGACTTTAATATCTAAGTGTCGTACTCTATTCTAATATCTCTACGTTTATTTCTTTATCTTCTCTGTATGGAAAATAATTTCATTAATGAAACAGCTTTGTCATGAAATGTGGGGACCATTTCTGGAACTGGAGATGAGGGACCAAAATATCATTACTCATTAGTGAGTTTTGAGATTGAGACATGAGACCAAGAATTATGTTAGTTTAGGATATGCTTATCTGAGTTACGTGAATATAATGAACTATTTTTTGTTTTTTGTTTTGTTTTTTGTTTCTATGTTTGTTTGTTTTTGAGACAGAGTCTCACTCTGTCACCAATCTCAGTTTACTGCAACATCCGTCTCCCGGGTTCAAGCAATTCTCCTATCTCAACCTCCTGAGTAGTTGGGACTATAGGTGTCCACCACCACACCGGCTAATTTTTGTATTTTTAGTAGAGATGGGCTTTCACCATGTTGGCCAGACTGATTCAAATTCCTGACCTCAAGTGATCCACCCATCTCAACCTCCCCAAGTGCTAGGATTACAGGCATGAGGTACAGCGCCTGGCCTAATGAACTGTTTTTAAAGGTCCTTGTGTCAACAAGAAACTCCAAGCCAATACCAATATAGCTGGAGTATAGTTTGGTAGCCTATGCCTCCTGAATTTTTATACCTTACATAATTAATTCATCTTTCATTCATTCATAGTGTCTTCTAATTTTAGCATCTGATGTTTGTTAGTAGCTTTACATACTTACATTTTGTTTGTAAAAAATTTCCTTCTGCCCTTATTTGGATTCTGCAAATTTCTTCACTGCCTGATTAGACTACATTCTGATCATGCTTTGTTTGTTTTTGTTTGTTTGTTTGTTTGTTTGTTGCCTTGAATAGCTCTTGGCCACAGCTCTATCTTCCTTTAAAAAAACTTCTTCATTGACATATAATTAATTTATGTACCATATAACTCACACATTTAACATGAACAATTAAATTGCTTTTAATATGTTCATGGATATGTGCAACCATCACTACAGTCAGTTTTGAAATATTTTTCTCATTTCAAAGAAGAAATGCTGTACCCTTTAACTATCACTCCCACACCCACATGTCATATCCCAACCTTCCCTGAGCCTTAAACAACATATAGATTTCTCTATTCTGGACTTTTATATGATTGGAGTCATATACTACGTGGTCTTTTGTGACTGGCTTGGTTAATACGAATGAAACACTACCAGATGAGGCAGGCCATGAAAACCTGAAGGTTTGATGCCAGAGAAAGTTGAGTATGATTTAGATTAGGAGACAAAAAGACCATAGTTTTTCTAGCTAAAAGTGGAGATTTGGGATAGGGATGGACAGAGGAAAACCCAAAGTGTTTGTTACTAGAGCAAGGTTGCCATCCTAGTTGGTGTGACTGATTGACTAACCAGAAAACTTACCAGGGAGATCCTGGAAATAGAGAACCATTGATGGATTGAGACAAACTCCTCACAGATCCCTAGACCAGTAGGATACTATTCATGCACAGAGAGACTTGAGAGGGGCAGGCAAAAAGCACAAGCAAAGGGGTAGTTGAGAACTGGCTGTTAATTTAAGTGTTCCTCCGTTCACACAATGTCACTTCAACGTAAGATGGAAACCTTATGGTCTTTGAGGTATTTGAGCACAACTCTACCAAAACAGTGGCTGACCACTAAACTAAATTACGTAGACCAGGGGTTTCCAATCTTTTGGCTTCCCTCGGCCACATTGAAAGAAGAATTGTCTTGGGCCACACATAAAATATACTAATACTAACGATAGCTGATGAGCTTTAAAAAAAAATCTTGTAATGTTTTCAGAAAGTTTACAAATTTGTCTTGGGCTGTATCCAAAGCCATCCTGGGCCGCATGTGTCCCATGGGCCACAGGTTGGACAAGCTTGATGTAGACACAGTGCTAACTTCTAGAAAGCCAGGCTTTAAAAAAAGGAATAGAAACACTTAAAAGACATGAGCAAATGAAAAATATGGGAGAAGCACATTCTGCTTTTAAGTCTAGGAATTTAATTAAAAATAACTAACATGGCCAGGCACAGTGGCTTATGACTGTCATGCCAACACTTTGGGAGACTGAAACAGAAAGATTGCTTGAGGCCAGGAGTTTGAAACCAGTCTAGTCAATATAGCAAGACTCTGTCTGTACAAAACAGCAACAACGACAATAACAACCTCCCCTCAAAAACTCAAGCTAGGTGTGGTGGCTCACATTTATAATCCCAACACTTAGTGGGGCAGAAGCAGGAGGATTGCCTGAGCCCAGGAATTTGAGACCAGCTTGGCCAACCTGGTGAGAACCTGTCTCTAAAAAAAAAATTATGTTAGTCAGATGTGGTAATGCATGCCTGTATTCCCAGCTGCTGCAGAAGTTTAGGTGGGGGGATTGCTTTGAACCTAGGAGGTAGAGGCTGCAGTCAGCTTGTGATTGCACCACTGCACCTCAGCCTGGGTGACAGAGTGAGACTCTAACTCAAAACAAATAAAACAAACAAACTCAGAATAGCTTTGAGAACATACTGTCTAAAATGTCAACTTTTCAACCAAAAAGAAACAGGAGGATGTGACCTATACACAAGGAGGAAAAAAAACGATCAATAGAAATTAACTGTGAATGAGCCCAGACCCTGAAATTATCAGACAAATACTTCAGTAGAGCTATTATAAATATGTTTACAGAATTAAAGAAAAATATGTTGGTAATAAATGAATGAATGAGAAATCTCATTAATTGGAAACTAAAAAATGGAAATTTGAGAGTGAAAAATACAATAATAAAAATCAAAGATTTACTAGAATGAGTTCAACAGCAGATTTGAAATGGCAGAAGAAAGAATAAACTAATTTGAAGGTAGATCAATAGGAATTATCCAATCTGAAGAGGTAAGAAAAATAAGCAGTGTCAGAAATCTTCAGAACAATAACAAGAATTACAGTATATACATAATGAACGCTTAAGAAAAAGAAGACAGAAAAAAGGTCTAAAAATATATTTGAAGAAATAATGTCTGAGAACTCCCCAGTTTGCTGAAAAACAGTAACCAACAAATCCTACAAATTCTATGAGTCCCAAGAAGGATAAACACGAAGCAATCTTAACACAGACATATCAGAGTCAAACTGGTGAAAGACAGAGAGAAAATCTTGAAGGCAGCAACAGAAAAACCATGCATCAACTATAGGAAACAATGCAATTAACAGTTGACATCAGAAATGATAGAAATCAGAAGATAGTTGAATAGCATATTCAAAGTGCTGAACAACACAGTGTCAACTGAGAAGTCTATATAAAGGAAAACTATCCTTCAGAAATGAAGATGAAATAAAGACACTCCCAGATAAACAAAATCTGAGAATTCATTGATCTTCCCTATAAGAAATACTAAATGAAGCCTTCAGGCTAAAACAAAATGATACCAAATGGTAACTTGGAAAAGCACCAGAAATGGTAAATAGGTAGATGGATTTTTTTAACTGTATATATGCATATCCTCTTTTCTCTTAATATTTTTTAAAAACCATCAGATTGCAGAAAGCAGTAACTCTAAGACTGTATTGTTTAATCAATGACACGTATATGTATAATATATATGACAATAATAGCACAAAGCTGAGAAAAGTTAATGGAACTACAGTCATCCCTGAGCCTACTTGGGGGATTGGTTCTAGGATCTCCTGCATATACCAAAATCCACACATATTCAGATCCCACAGTCAACCCTCTGGAACCTGTAAATACAAAATGTCAATTCTCCATTTATGTGAGTTTCACATTCCATGAATGCTGTATTTGCTATCTGTATAGGTTGAAAAATAATAAGGTATGGCTTGGCGCGGTGGCTCACGCCTGTAATCCCAGTACTTCGGGAGGCTGAGGTGGGTGGATCACAAGGTCAGGAGTTTGAGACCGGCCTAGCCAATGTGGTGAAACCCCCTCTCTACTAAAAATACAAAAATTAGCCTGGCATGTTGTCAGGTCCCTGTAGTCCCAGCTACTTGGGAGGCTGAGGCAGGAGAATTGCTTGAACCAGGTAGGAAATTACAGTGAGCCAAGATTGCACCGCTGTACTCCAGCCTGGGTGACAGAGTCAGACTCTGTCTCAAAAAAACAAACAAAAAAATTATGTGTAAGTAGACCCATGCAGTTCAAACCCATGTTGTTCAAAGATCAAATGTATATTGAAATATTTACTGTATTTACTGGAAATAAGTCAATATTAACCTAAATAGATCGTGATAAGTTTAAGTCACATATGTCAATACCTAGAACAACCATATATACACGGAAATATATACACGCAGACCCACAAATAACAAAAAATATAGCTAAAATTTCACAAAGTAAAATGGCCTGATAATTTTTTTTTTCAATAAGGGTGGAACAGAAGAACAAAAACACATGAGACATACAAAAAACACTAACAAAATTGCAAGTATAAATCCAACCATATAGAATAATTACATTAAATTTGAATGTGCTAAATGTTTCAATCAAAAGTCAGAGATTGTCAAACTGGATATAAAAGACACCTTCAACTATATGCTGTTTACACTTTAATTTTTACAGTATTTTTTCTTTGAAAATTCTATAAATAATTTTACAGAAAAATTGGAGCAGATTGAGACACACTTCAGATGCAAAGACACAAATAGATTCAAATTAAAAGGAAGAAACAAGTTATACCATGCAAACAGTAATGGTATAGAGGTGGCTATAATGTCAGAAAAAGATCAGACTTTAAGACAAGGAATATGTCTAAAGACAAAGGGAGACATTTTACAATGATAAAAAGTTATTGCTTCAGAAAGATATAAAAAATTATAAATGTATATGTACCTAACAACAGAACCCTAAAATACATAAAGCAAAAACTTATGGAATTGAAAGGAGACATAGATAATTCAACAGTTTTAGTTGGAGATTTCAATATTCATCTTTAGTAATTGAGAGATCAAGTAGAAAGAGAATCAGTAAGTGAAAAAGACATACTTACACAGTATCAAACAACTTGACCTTACTAGTAAATATAGAACGTGCCATTTAACAATACAATACACACTTTTCAAGCACACATAGAACATATGCTAAGCTGTAAAACATATCTCAATTCATTTTAAACACTTGGTATCATGCCAAGTACATTCTCTAAACACAATGGAATTCTGAAAAATCACCAGACAATTGAAAAATTGACATTACATTTCTAAGTAACTCATAGGTCAAAGAAGAAATCACAAGGAAAATGAGAAATATCTTCAACTGGATAAAAATAAAAACATAGCTGGGTACAGTGGCTCATGCCTGTAATCCCAGCATTTTGGGAGACTGAGGCAGGCAGATTGCTTGAGTCCAGGAGTTCAAGACCAACCTGGGTGATATGATAGACCTCTGTCTCTACAAAAAAAAGAAGAAGAAGGAGAAAAAAACAGCAACATAAACATAAAAATTTATGAGACACAGCATTGGCCATGGATAACGGTTGAGATGAATAGTCGGAGAGCTGGAGAAAACACAACTGGAGAATTTATAACAGACATGATGGACACAGTGTAAGAATATTCATGTCACATATGATTACAGCTGCAAATAGAGTACCCATTAATTGATTAGTCAGGTAGATAAAATGACTCACCTTGTGGATGTTCTTTTCCCAGCCTACATCTTCTTATAAAAAGGAATTCATGAACAAAGTGACCAGATTGCCACAGTGCAGAGGTCATGCATGGGCTTAAAATCATTCATTTTGCCTCACCAAGGTCAAGTTGGCTGTTGTCACTCTTAGGTATGTAAACTTTATCCTAAATTATCAACTCTGAGGCTCTGGTAATGTATTGCATATAGGAGAACAAATTAGTCACTGGGGGCAGGTTTGATTACATTAGCTCTCTTTTATTATTTAAAAAAACAACTTAAAAGAAATAGATTTTCCTTCTGGATTTGTATTTACCTTCTCTATTCACGATATTTCAGCCAAATGCTATATACTTCCCAAATGCCTCATTGCCTATCACAGAATCCTACCTAATATTGCCACTGTTTATACAGGACAAAGCAGAAATACAAAGAATATCACTGCACACAAATCTCAATATATATCTCAATGTGGATCTATAATCATTTTCTTTGTCTGAATTAATAGAAGTGGAATTGTCTGGTTCAATAACTTGATATAATATATATTTAATGTACATAGCCAAATTGTTCTCCAGAGAGCTTTTTATCACTTATCATTGCTACCATGAAATACAAAACACTATTTCTTTCTCTTCATCTTCATCAACACTAAAAATCATTTTATTAAAAACACACACACACACACACACAAAGTTTGCTGATGTAGTAGGAGAAAAATATAACTTAAAGATGCATTAATTTGTATTTATTAATATTGGCATTAAATAGCTTTCTATATTTATTAGTCATTTATATTTCTTTTCTTTTGTGAATTCTCTATTGTCCATTCTAGTTGAGGGTGTTTATTTTATTGACTTGGTAGCATGATTATATGTTCTTTATCTCCCTCAATTAGTTTTTTGTCTTTAAGTTTTGACATGTAAAAGACCAAAGATTCTGTGTTGCCAAATCTATTCGTGTTTTCCTTTAGGATTTCTTCCTTTGTTTGTAATACACAGCCTTCTCCACCCTCAAGGTTATAAAAATACTCAAGTACTTTATTTCCCTTCAAGTTTTTTATGGCTTCATCAAAATATCAGTTTATGTTTCACCTAAAGTTTAAATACTGGATTATGTATTACTATTGAGTAAAATACAGTTTATTATTATATAGACTCAAATAAGAATCAATCTTATTACTCTGAAACAGTTAATACATATTTTAAAAGCTTAAAATAGAACAATTTGTGATGTTTTCTAATGTCCAAATCATAAATAGCTTGTATTTGCCACAACATATTGGGTCAAAATATTTTCCGTTTGTTCTTTCTTCACCTTTTTTTAAGGATTTGTCATATACCAAATTAACCCCAAAATAGTGTTCCTTCTGTATTTAATCTAGTCTTTTTCATAGTAGATTTGGATAAATACAAATAATCCACCAGACTGAGGATTTAATCTACAACTTACTTATGCTTGAAAAGCTTATTCCTAAATTAATTTTGTAGCTGTATTTCCACACTCACTAAAAACAGGCAAAATAAGAATAGTTAGTAAAATGTTCAAATTTCTTCTACCTACACCTCTATTCCTACAAGTTTTTTTTAAAAATTATCATCTCAGACAATAATTTGAGAGTTATGTTCTTCTCAGCAAACAATGCTGCTGCAAAATTGTTTTTTCTGGAAGCTTCTAAAAACTCTTCCACAGACATTTTAATATCTTCTGAGTTTCTAACAACTTGGAATTCACATTTACTTGATTTCACATCAGGTGTTAGTATCATTCCTCCTTAAATCAAAGATTGTAAAAAAATTGAATTTAAATAAGAATGCACTTGGTTTGTCACTTGAGATTATATCTAAAGTAGCCCCCAATGCCACTTGTCATGCAAATGACATCCTTTAATCAGAAACTATAATTATATTACATACAATATATGACTATATATACTGTATGTTCAATCATATATTATTGTGATCATTATGAAACTGCAAGGCTTGTCTTTACCAGATCCAAGAGATAAATATATCTAATTAATACACTGCTATATTTTTTAACTCAGCTTTATAGATTATGAAAGAAACATGCATAAATACTGCCAGGATGTGTATTTTCTTTTGCAAAAGCTTTTCTCTTACTCTGTTTTCAGAGAAGGAAAATATGTACTTCTGGTTTTGGAAAATGGAGATTGTCACAGTCCTCGTCCTCCTTACTGACCACAGACTTTTCTTTCATGTAATACATCTATCATTAGAAAATCTTCTTTAAGATCTTTCAAGATCTTAAGGTGTCATAGTATCAATATCACCACAGACCCAGTGACAGAATAGAAAATTATCTTAATTTAGATTATCTTAATTTAGCCACATTAATTCAGGCTAAAATCACCTAATTTAGGAGAGAAGAGATGTCACTTTTTATACAAACCTCTTATTTTGTGTTCTTTAGTACCCTTTACAAAACCAGTCTTTGAGAGGATACTAATTTTCTAATTTTTATTAACTGTGAAAATTTTTCATTCTAAATTTATGCTATACATATGATTAATCAAGAACATTATAAGACCATTACTAGAAAATTATTGCTTATTCCCAAGTTTATGACTGAATTTATACAATTTTAAGGTATGTTTTGCTTTTTCCAAGAGTTAAAATCATGCCTTTTGATTTTAGCATGATTTTTGAGTTAACACTACACAATGAAATTTGGAGAGTTTTTTTTTTTTTTAACTTTCAAATTCAAATCACAGAAATTTGGAGTTTTCCATTAATGACAACTTCATCATTTGTGCTATAGGGAATGCTTTCTGAGAAATCAGATTGGTTAGTGACATATTTCTATGATCTTTAATTGCATGTCTGACAATGTTTGCAAATAAGACTTCATTGCACTCTTGGCTTAATAATGTATTTTTCTAGCCTACCTAACTCAGGGACACACTGAAAGGATACATATGGAAATAGTGAAGTTTGAATCAAAGTAATTACACTTTAAAGATTTGGGATCTTTATTATAATTACAAAAAGCCAATAATATAGTTTATTATTCTCCTATTTCAAGTCTTTGACTTGTAATCCTATAGTTTGCTGTACTGATTTATTCCACAGAGTGCTTTGAAAAGGGCAGCATCAGTAATTTTCATTTACAAATTACTGGGTCTTATTGTCAGTATCTTCTAAAATATTATTCTCAGCATATGTGATTCATGTAGACAGGCAGATGGTAAATTTCCCTTTGGCAAAATACATTAAAACTCTCATTCTGCCGTCCTTTTGCAAGTTCTTACTGTTATGAGCTCTTACAGTTAACAAATCGACTGAGATAATGTCTTTAGGATTATGATACTTTGAAGAGAGAAGATAAATTCTTTTCTCTTGGTTATAGTTCAGTTACGTTCACAGCAGCCATATATCACTGAAATGTTAAAGGTCGCAAGAATACCAGCTTGTAGCATATGCTTTCTTCATTTGTTCTACACAGCTACAGTTATGCATTTAGCTGGCAAGTTAAATCATGCCCTTCTCTGTTAGGTCACTAATAGCATTCAGAGAAAGAAAGCTCCTCTGACTATCACCATTAGGAACCATTTCACAGACAATAGAGCCAGAGATTCAAAAAATTTGGGAGTCAAAACTAAATTATGGGAAGGCATGGCTATCACCAAGTGAGAAATTTGAAGAAATAAGCAATTATAAACCTTAGCAATCCAAAGAAGCCCGAAAGCCTCATGTTTCCCTTTAGAAATGTGTTTGGGAATTTTTCCCATCGCTTATCTGATTTTGTGTTGGTTAATGACATAAAAGGTTAAGAATATACATACATACGAATTGCTATAACTCACTCTGTCTCAGGGCTGAGAAGCTTCCTGGTGACCTCCTAGACTTTATTCAAGCTGCAACAAAACCAAAATGAAGACTCCATGACTTTCCAACAAAAGAAAACACCAACCCCCAATAATCTTTATGAATGTTTGTTTGGTTCTAATTAATTTCCCCAAAGCCATTAACAAATGACTGATTTGCCAATATGAGGTTTAATATCTACAAATAAACATATTAGTGAAAAATAGTTTATAAGGATGCTCGATTTTAAAGTAAACCTCCCCCCACAACCGTCCACCCTATATCCCCTCTCTCTGCCTGTATCCCTTCCTGTTTTCCCTCAGATTTCAGCTGCAATAAGAAGCTGGGGCAGGACAAATTGAACATCACTCAAAATTCTATTATGAGCTTTGTACAGAAACAACTACAGTTGATATGACAATGAAAAGCAGTCAGCTGAAACTAAATAATTAATGGAAACAAGTAAATTAGCTAAATTGGCTTTCAGAGAATCAGATGGACTGCTCCCTTTGTGTGCTTATCAATCCTCATAGGATGCAATAAGTGTTCAGGGGCAGAACTGTGTGAAATCTGTGCCAGACAGCAACTTGCGTTGCAACTATGAGACGGAAGCTCTCTCAAGACAACACAATCAGCAAACACCTAGCAGCACTAGACATTGACGAGACTTTGGGGTGTAAATAAAATGCAGTGAATCAGACATGCTGAGAATTAGAATCCTATGACCAGGGCTCCTCAGGGATAGGTGTGCTACTAAATGTGTAGCTCCAGCTCCTGCTGAGATATTCTTGTGGTTCTAATCCTTCATTTTGTTTCTCTCCTCTTCTTATGTTTAACATCACTAGGGTCACCACATATAACTGCACAGGATGTATACTGCCCTGCTCTAGAGAGCACCATCCATGTCAGCATCATAGTCCATGTGAAGTATACTCCTGCACAACTGTACATGGCCATGCTAACTACTGTGATTTGAAAGTTTGTGTCCCCTCCAAAATGCGTGGTAAAATTGGGATGAGATTCGTACCTTATAAAAGGGCTGTAAGGAACTAGCTAGGCTTTTTTGCATTTCTGTCCCTTTCATCTCTTCTGCCATGTGAGGACACAGCATTAATCCCTTTTGCCCTTCCATCATGTGAGGATTTAGCAAGAAGGTGTCATCCATGAAGCAGAGCAAGGCTTCACCAGACACCAAATCTGCTGGCACCTTGATCTTGAATTTCCCAGCCTCCAGAACTATGAGAAATAAATTTCTATTATTTCTAAACCCAGTTTAAGATCTTTTGTTATAACGATGAACCTAAGACAGAAATTGGTACTGAGAATTGGGGTGTTGCTGTAACAAATACCTAAGAATGTGAACACAGCTTTGGAACTGGATAATGAGTAGAGGCTGTGTCATAAAGGACTATTCCAGTGAGGACTAAGAAGAGGAGAGCTTTAAGGAAAGTCTGGACTTCTTCAAGATTATTTAACTGGCTGTGAGCAGAACGCTGATAGAGAGATTGACATTGAAGGCATTCTGGGGCCAAGCATGGTGGCTCACGCCTATAATTCTAACACTTTAGGAGGCTAAGGCAGGCAGAATTGCTTGAGCTCAGGAGTTACAGACCACCTTGGGCAACATGGCAAAACCTCATCTCTACCAAAAATAGAAAAAATCAGCCAGGCGTGGTGGCATGCACCTGTAACCCCAGCTACTCAGGAGGCTGAGATGGAAGAATCACCTGAGTCTGGGAAGTTGAGGCTGCATTGAGCTGAGATCAGGCCAATGCCTTCCAGCCCGGACAATGGGAGTGAGACCCTGTCTCAAAAAAATTAACAAAATTAAAATGAAGGCCACTCTGATGAAGTCTTAGAAATTAGGAACAGAGTATTGGACACTGGAGGAAAGTCCATCCTTGTTATGAAGTGGCAAAGAACTTGGCTGAATTGTGCCCACATCCTACTGCTTTGTGGAAGGCAGAGCTTAAAAGCAATGATCGAAGATATTTGAGAGAAGAAATCTCTAAGCAAAATGTTCAGGGTGCTGCATGGCTTCTGTTTGCTGCTTATAGTAAAATGCAAGGAGAGAGAAGCAAAGTAAAGATGAAATTTATAATCAAAAGGGAAGCAGAACTTCGAATGTTTTCTGCCATGGATAGAATAAAAAAGCATGTTTAGTAGAGAACACCAAGGGTGTGGCCAAGTGAATGCTCGATAAAGGAGATGAGTATGGATCTAAGGAAGCCAGATGTTATTCATCAAGACAGTGGAAGAGAAACACCAAACGAATTTAGAAGATCTTTGAGGCTGCCATTTCCATCACAGGCCCAGAGTGCCAGGTTCTTGAGGAAAGAATGGTTTCAAATGAGGGGCTTAGGGTACCTGTAGAACATCAGGGCCCACTGTCTAGGGCCACTTCAAGTCTCTGCTCCACATATTCCAGCATAGTATACCTCACCTGCACCAGCTGCAGCTCACATGGACCCAGGTACAGCTCAGGCCACCACTCTGAAGGCACAGAGTAGCAGCATCCATTTGGTGCTAACTCTGCACTTGAATAAAAGATATAGTTGGGACTTTGTGTTTCAAATTTGACACTCTTTCCATTACACTATGTTGCCACTTCAAGATGAAGCACCCAAAACTATGAATTAATTCAACTAACTCTTATGAAACTACGAGGATACCAATGAGCTGGCTTTTGACATAGACTTTTGGACCTCACATCTTCATTTCTTTGGTCTCTGCTGCTGCTCCAACTTCTCTTTTAATCAGCACATACAGCACTGGCTGTGACATGGATTCTGGGACCTGCCTCTCCCTCAGCTACCTTTGAGCTTGTCTAAAACCACATGTTGAAATGTCATCTTCATAAAATTTGTTTGATTAAAAAAAAGTAAAAGACCACCAAGACCTCAATAAATATATGTACAAACAGCATAACTTTTGAAAGAGAAGCTTCAACTAATTAACAAATATATGGAAAAATGTTCAATGTCACTAGTAATTACCAAATTCAAGTTAAAGATACCATTACCCATCCACCAACTATATTTCACCTCCAGTGGTTTGGTTTATTCACTTCAAGTGAAGTATAATTTACAATATTAATTTTATAAAGTTTGTAGCTAATTTTCATTAGGAGATTCTGCTAATTATTAATCTGGAATCTCTCCTAAGAAAAGAATCCTAAATATAAAAATTAACTGTATGCACAAAGATGTTTGTCATGCAATTATTTATATTATGAAACTGAAAACAACTCAAAGTTTTGGTAATAGCTAATAGGGGAATAACTTAAACCATTGGATGTTAACTGGAAATAGTTAAATTATATGAATTGTGTAAAAATAAAAAATGCTTATACAACTAAGTGGAAAAATGCTCATAGAATTCTTAGTTATATCTATATAAAAATAAAACTATGTAGAATAAATACTATAAACACATCACAGTGTTAATTGTAGCTATCTGTACTTTTCATAGTATCCTAATTAATCATACTTTTCTTTTTTAAAAAGCTAAAATAAAGTTTACATTGGATTTATCCAGTGTAGAAAGGATTTATCCTATATAGAAAGCACATATAGTATAAATACTTGATTTAGAAAGGATATAAAGGATAAAATTTGATTTTATTTATCCTATATAGATTTTCATCTGTTCCTTTTTAATACCAATATTTATATACAATCTTTACCAACTTTATCAATGAGTTATTAAATGTTCATCCACATCCTGTTTTTACATGTTTGCTTTTCAAATTCATTCAGAAATTAGAAATCTAGACAGCTTTAATCTTACAGTGAGTTACTGATGCTAGTATATTTGGGATTTTGTATCTTCAGACTATTTTTGCCATTGAAAGTAATGGCAAAAACTGCAACTTTTATACCAATATTGACCCTGTAATGTACATCCCAGCTTATGTATAACTTGCCTTATGGGTAATGCCATAGAAGTTTGTAACAAACAATATAAAGGCTGGGCGCATTGACTCACACCTGTAATCCCAGTACTTTGGGAGGCCAGGGCCAGTGGATTGCTTGAGTCCAGGAGTTCAAAACCGGCTGGCAACACAGTAAAACTTGGTCTCTACCAAAAAAAATACAAAAATTAGCTAGGCAAGGTGTCACATGCCTGTAGTCGCAGCTACTTGGGAGGCAGAGGCAGGAGGATCACTTGAGCCCAGGAGGCAGAGGTTGCATGAGCCATGATCATGCTACTGCACCCCAGCCTGAGTGACACGGTTAGACCATGTCTCCAAAAAAAAAAAGAAAAGAAAAGAAAACACACACACACACACACACACAATATAAAAACTATTCCAAAGAGAATATATTTTGTAAGAAAAGTTTTTTTAATCATGTAGAAAATTTTGGAACCTGAAGAATATCTTTGGATATTTTGAATTTTTCTTTTCATAAAAATGCTCCCTTACCTTTTAGTGTTGGAAAGTTTCAGTGTACATATTTTATTATTCTATACTGGATTTGTATTATAGTGATTTCTGCTGTTCTAGACATCTTTAACCATCAGTTTTCTGAACTACACCCCTAATACTCTATTTCAAAGTTAAGTGCCAAAATACCATCAAAAACTATTCACTTCATTCTTAAATAGAGAAATGCTGCCACTTCACAAAACTTCTCTAAACTGATATGTGTGTTAGGCTTATTGCCTTGACAAGCTTGGTCATACAATTTCCAATAATATTTGTCAAGGTTATAAACAAATAACAGATTAGATCCAGCTGACATACTAAGAAATGGCAAGTGTAAAGACCTGGATTATTTATTGTAAACAACAGAATCCTTTCCCTTTAGTTTAAATAAAGGGATTTATTATGCCATATAGTTGGTCTGCAAGATCACTGGAAGAGCTACAGAAAAAGACTGTAGACTTAGGAATGGTACACAGGGCCACATCCCACAGCAAGCCCACCTAAGGCACTACTGTGCCTACTGCACTCAGGAGACTGTTGAATAAGAATTATTATTATTATTATTATTATTACTTTTTTTTTTTTTTTGAGACACAGTCTCACTCCATTGCCCAGGCTGGAGTGCAGTGGTCCTATCTCGGCTCACCGTAACCTCTGCCTCCTGAGTTCAAGCCATTCTCCTGCCTCAGCCTCCCAAGTAGCTGGGATTACAGGCACTCACCACCATGTCCAGCTAATTTTGCATTTTCAGTAGAGGGGGTTTCACCATGTTGGCCAGGCTGTTCTCAATCTCTTGACCTCAAGTGATCCACCCACCTCAGCCTCCCAAAGTACTGGGATTACAGGCGTGAGCCATGGTGCCCAGCCATTAATCAGAATTATGAGCCACCACAGGTGCCAACTCCAGTGTTGTGTTGACTCTGCTGCAGTCTATGCTAGCAAAATGGTTGTTTGCCCTGTGCTTCTTTTCCCCACATAGCTCATTTCTGATTCAAAGAGTCCTGTGAAGACCTGAGAAGCTAAATCACAAGGCTATTGTGGCTCCCAGTATTTCATTTCTTTATAGCAACCTCACTTAAATTAGGAGTGGGGATTGAAACACATTCTTCGGTAGGGAAGTCTATGACTTCAAACTTACCTTACTATTTTGAAGTCTCTTCTCTCCCCAGAGATATGAAGCAGAGTCCTTGGGTTCCTTGAGTGTTTGTTAAGATAGCTTGTATCCAGATGAAGAGTATTTCTCTGCCTACCATAACATCACCCTTTTTCTCAGCAACCATCCCAATAAGTAGGTATCTTTTGTTTACTACCATTTCTTTACATTTTTTGTGAATAAGAAAAGAACGTAAGTGTCTCAGGTGACATAGCTTAGGAGCAAAACTGTGGTGCTGGTTTTCTCTCTAAGATAGTCAAAGCTTTGTGCACACTATCCTATGACTGTTTGAATGATTGTTAAAGCATCTCTGGTACAGCCGTATTCCAAGACTGGTACAACGAGTTGTGTCTCTGTGCCCCATGCAGAATCCTCCTAAACATTTGGAAGACATCTATACTTCTTGATAGCCTACAAAATTGGACCTCTAATTATTGTTACTGAATTCTTAAAGAAAGGGGTGACCTCTGAAATCTGGAGAACTTGAGGATACTTGGAGTTTTTTTAAAACTTTTATTTTAGGTTCAGGGGTACATGTGTAGGTTTGTCATATAGGCAAACTCATGTCCTGAGGATTTGTTGTACAAATTATTTCATCACCCAGGTAATAAGCCCAGTATCCAATAGTTATTTTTCTGAACCTCTCTCTCCTCCCCACCTCCACCCTCCTCAAGTAGGCCGCACTGTCTGTTGTTCCCCTCTTTGTGTCCATACTTCTCAACATTTAGCTCCCACTTAATAAATGAGAACATGCAGTATTTGGTTTTCTGTTCCTGCATGAGTTTGCCAAAGATAATGGCAACCAGTTTCATACATGTTACCACAAATAACATGATCTTATTCTTTTTTATGACTGCATAGTATTCCATGGTGTATAGGTACCACATTTCCTTTATCCAATATGTGAATGACAGGCATTTAAGTTGCCTGTCATTCCATGTCTTTGCTATTGTGAATAGTGCTGCAACAAACATTCATATGCATGTGTTTTTATGGTAGAATAATTTATATTCCTCTGGACATATACTTAGTAATGGGAGTGCTAGGTCAAATGGTAGTTCTGTTTTTAGCTCTTTAGGGAATCACCACACTGCTTTCCACAATGGTTGAACTAATTTACACTCCCACCAACGTATTTACACTCCCAGTGTATAAGTGTTCCCTTTTCTCCACAACTTTGCCAGCATGTTATTTTTTGACTATTTAACGATAGCCATTCTGATTTGGTGTGAGATGGTGTCTCCTCGTGGTTTTGATTTACATTTCTGTAATGATCAGTTATATTGAGCTTTTTTTCGTATGCTTTTTGGCCCCATTGACAGCTGTGAAATAAGTTCACACACCTACAACCATCTAATCTTCAACAAAGCTGACAAAACAAGCAATAGGGAAAAGACTCTCTATTTGATAAATGGTGCTGGAGTAACTGACTAGCCACATGCAGAAAATTGAAACTGGACCCCTATACCATATACAAAAATAAACTAAAGATGAATTAAAGATTTAAATGTAAAACCCAAAACTATAAAAACCCTGGAAGACAACCTAGGCAATACCATTCTGGACACAGGAATGCACAAGGTTTCATGATGAAGACACCAAAAGCAATTGCAATGAAAGAACAAATTGATAAATGGGATCTAATTACACTTAAGAGTTTCTGCACAGCAAAAGAAACTATTAACAGTAAACAGACAAACTAAAGAATGGGAGAAAATGTTTGGAAACTCTGCATCTGACAAAGATCTACTATCCAGCATCTATAAGGGACTTAAATTTACAAGAAAAAAACAACCCCTAAGTGAGCAAAGGACATGAACAGATACTTTTCAAAAGAAGACATACATGGGATTTCAGTTTCTAAAATAATTCAAGAGATACACACTACAATGAACAACAACGGCTTGTTCAATATTAACATCAATCTAACTAACCTGGCTTTAGATGCATCTTACACTACATTCAGTAAAAGTAACTTTCAAAACTGACTTTGTTATCTCAGGGTGGAATGAGGCATAGAGTTAGTATTTTTTCAGTAGTTTCAAAAGCACTTCAAATAGATGATATCCATATGTTTAGAACAGTACATTGAGCCGGCGCGGTGGCGTATGTCTGTAGTTCCAGCTACTCGGGAGGCTGAGGTGGGAGGATCGCTTGAGCCCAGGAGTTCTGGGCTGTAGTGCGCTATGCCGATCAGGTGTCTGCACAAAGTTCAGCATCAATATGGTGACCCGGGAATGGGGAACCACCAGGTTGCCAATGGAGGGGGAACCGGCCCAGGTTGAAAACAGAACAGTACATTGAAAATGAAATAGTTCCATACAATGCTAGCTTTACAATCTGAAAATTAAAAACTTTAAAGCAATAGTAATGATGGAATTTTGTGGTTTAATGTGGTTATAGATTAGCATGTTGGGAAATAATAGTTGAATGATACAGATGAATTTTTCTATTATAGAAGCACTAACCCTTGACTGTTATAACCTGCCTTCCTGACCAGAGCATTCAACCATGAATGACTAGTCCTATTAGTCCATTAAAGGCTGTTTATTAATAAGACTCAGGCAATTTCTATACAAATAGAAAATATAATATCAAGAAACCAAGGGATTTCAAAAAAAAATACTACACATTATACTCTCGTTGTAATAGTCAAGAAAAACCCAACTCTTAAAAGAAAAAAGTACTCCCTATGAAGTAATACATAATTTTATATCTAAAGCCTATTGATCTAAAAACTAATAATCTTAGTAGAATCATAGAACATAGCAAATAGTAAATTTTCCTGATTAAATCTACATTAAAATTATTATATTAAAATAGGCACTCTTATAAGACCTATAATGTCAGGCTTCAATGTATATATTACGATTAGTGTTAATTCTGAGATCTCTCTAAATAACACTTTTTAAATGTTTCATCCTATGCATTCTCTTGTGCAATGCCAGAATTTGGTTTGTTTGTTAATAAAAAGCAAAAGGTAACTTGTTTTCCCATCACAGAATGAATTTGGAGCACTCTGATAGATGTATTTTTAAAAATTAACCACTTACTTAACTTCCAATAATGGTGATTGTAGAATCTATCCACCATTTTGATTTATAACAGGAATTAAAAAGAAAAATGTAAGATGCCGGAAATATCCAAAAGCAGATGGAAGCCATTGAATAGTTAATTCTTAAAAATCTGCAATTGGAAAGGATTCTAATTTTCAGTTTGTGGCTTTCTGGCCTGCAGGCACTTGCCAACCCCCAAAGCCATGGTTGTGTAACACAGTAGTAGTGGAAATTATAGTCTTATAAGCTCCAGGTGTCAGAGATCAAAGTTCAAGGCTGGAAAAACAAGTGAAATTTTAAAGGAGAGAGTCTAGCAGCAAGAGAACTACAAATGAACAAAAACTCAAATTCTGAGTACAGTAGGCCCTCTGTATTTGTGGTCTCTGCATCTGTGGAGTAACCAACAGCAAATCAAAAATATTGAAGCAAATTACATCTGTACTGAACATGTACAGATTTTTTCTTGTCATTATTTCCTAAACAATATAACAACTATTTACGTAGCATTTACATTATATTAAGTATTATAAGTAATCTAGAAATAATTTAAATAATTATTTATAAATGAATATAAATTTATGCTAATTTGAATAATATAAATAATCTAGAATTTAAAATAATTATTTAGATAATTCTACAATAATTTAAATAATAAAGTATTATTTAAATAGTACTTTATTTAAATACTAGATTAAATATTTTAAGTAATCTATAAATTAAATAATTTAAATATTGAAAAAGTAGGTCCAGGCACAGTGGCTCACACCTATAATCCCAGCATTTTGGGAGGCTAAAGTGGCTAATTGCTTCAGCCCACATCAGCCTAGGCAATACGGTAAAACCTAGTCTACAAAAAATACAAAAATTAGCAGAGCATGGTGGTGGTACTAGTGGAGGATGTCCAGGTTCTTGGTGTTTTGAACAAAGAATTGGACAAACACAGCAAGGAAAGAATGAAGCAACAAAAGCAGAGATATATTGAAAATGAAAGTACACTCCACAGGGTGGGAGCAGGCTCAAGCAGGCAGCTCAAGAGTGCTGGTTATAGAATTTTCTGGGGTTTAAATACGCTCTAGAGTTTTCCTGTCAGTTACTTGGTGTAAACTCTATGTAAATAAAGTAGTGGTTTGCGATCAATCTGATTGGCTGCAGAATGTGACCGATCAGAGGCAGAAGTGAAATTATATAGTTACACCCAATGCAACCTCTGATTGGCTGCAGAAAAGGACAAATCAAAGGCTGAAGTAAAGTTACAAAGTTACTCTCCTTTGCAAATGAAGACTCGGCCCATGTGGGAGAGGACCAGTCAGAGATACTTTCAATTTCTCCTCTGCCACACAGGAAAAGGGGGAAGTTGCAAAGGGAGTAGCCTCTGGTCCTTTTGTTACTTGTGCATGGAAGGTTGGGATTTTCCTTTTGATTTACTTCTAGGAAGTCAGCGTGAATTGGCCTTAGGTTCCCTACCTCCAGACCCTATTCTCCTGCCTCAGTGGTATTCACTTATAGTCCCTGCTACATGGGAGGCTGAAACAGAAGGATCACTTGAGCCCAGGAGGTCACAACAGTAGTGAGCTCTGATCACACCAGTGCACTCCAGCCTGGAAGACAGAGTGAGGTCCTGTCTCAGAAAATAAATAAAATTCAAAATAAATAAAATTTAATAAATTAAAATTTAAAAATTTACATATAGCCTACACAGAAAGTTCTGTATAGGCTATATGTAAATTCTGTGTCATCTTATATCAGGGACGTGAGCGTCTATAGATAATTTTTGTCCAAGGGAGGCCCTGGAACCAACTCCCAACGAGGGACTAGATGACTGCATAAACTCTGCCAAAATCCCTGGCTGATGGCTTAAATATGCATGCATGGGATTCCCCCCAAGCGGCCCAGAGGAGTGGGAAAAGCAGAGACCAGAGAGGAACTGGCTCCTGCAAAATGGGCACATACAGGGCTTGCTCTCTGGGTTTGATATTTGTTTTTGTTTTGTTTTTAACTGACGGTATAGCTCACTCACTGAAAACCAACAGCTTACACATTTGAAGTATGTACAGACTTAAAATATCAGAGGATACAGCATAAGACTACTGGAAGAAGTTAAAATTCCTTGCCTGAAATCAAGACACGCCAAGCAAAAATGCATCCATCTCTTCCCAATCCCTGGCCAACTACTATTAAGTGTTCTTGGGGTGTCACTTAGCCAGCCAGAAACCTCTGTAGCCAGTGATGCCTTTGCTTGAGTTTTGCCCCACCCACTCAGCCTGACATGTTGCACTTGGCTGGCGCTACTGGCCTGGATGACAGACCTGCCAAGGGCAAGCCAGGCACAGAGCAGTGAAGGGTGCATGAGCGAGCGTGGGGTCCAGCCACTGTGCACAGCTTGGCACACTGGCTGCTGCAGTGGAGCAGGCAGCTCCAGGTGCCAGCATGGACACTGGCTCCCTGAGAGGCTGCAGTTGGACCATAGTTGGTGCCAGGGAACACGGTGGTGCCCAGAAGCTTGGAGACTTCCAGGAATCACAGGGCTCCAAAGAGGGAGTCACAGCCCAGACTCTGGGAACCCCCAGGTCTGGGCTCCCCAAAGGACCACAGCTCTTTTCTCCTCTTTGCCCACAACGTGGCAAGCAAGGGGCATATTTCAGCCCTGTTTTTACTACAGCTATTTTTGCCCCGCCATTTGGCAGGTCCCAAGTTCTTGTCCTGCATCCAGGAAGAATGAGGTATGCAGACAAATGGAGGGTGAGTAAGACAAAGAGGAACTTTATTGAGCAATAAAACAGCTCAAAAGAGACCCTCAGTGGGTAGCTCCTCTCTGCAGCCAGTGTCCCAAGTGTTCAACTGTTAGCAGAGAGGATAGCTCCTCTCTGCAGCTGGTCATCCCATCATCTCTCCCTCCTCTTCTGGAGTCTGGCTGAGACTGGAGCTTTTACGGGTCTCGGGAAATGAAGTGCATGCAGATTGGTCCATGGGCAGCCATGGGTGGGCTGAAAAAGGCACCACAAGTTCCCTCTCCAGTCTACAGGACTGGCAGCCCAGCCCCCAGGCTTCAGGCTCTCCTTGGCTGGGGCTTCACCAGGAACTCCGACCCCTTGCACCCAGAAGCCTCAGTTTGCCTTCCACCACCCTTCATGGTGCCCGGGCTGTTTGTGCCAAGGGGCGCCTGCAGGCCAGCACCAAACTGCCCTCAGCACACCCCTTGGCCTCCCTACCATGCTTACTGGTGCCCAAAATCTGGAAGGGATCAAGGTAGCAGGAGACTGATGTGTCAATGCTGCCCTGAGTGTGCACACACCCAGTCAGGTTGGGAAGCGCCAGGGTTCAGCTTCAACTTTGCTCCCTGATCGGAGCAGGTGCTCACAGGTGGCAGAGACCAGGCAGCAGGAGTAGATACCTCTGAGCCTGCAGAGGGAGGGGGGCCCTTCTAGGCCCCCAAGAGTGCAGAGATTCCTGGGTCTGCAGCCACAACTTGGGCAGCTGCAGCTGTACCTGAGAGGACAGGCTCCTGCCTGCTCCTGGCTCCCACTGGCTCTGTGAAGCAGGGCACTGCCCCAGGTCCAGCTCTACCTTGGAGCTCTTTTCTGCCTGCCCATCTGTGCCCAAATACACTGCTCCTCCGCTGGTGGGCAACTCACCTGGCCCATGGCAGAGGCCCCCAAGGCAACAGGCAAGGTGCAGGTGGCCTGGCAGCCCTAGCCAACCCCACACAAACAAACCCAATGTTCCCAGGGCCAGCCCTGTGAATCTTCAGCCAGGTGCTCATGGGACCCTGAGACACAGCTGGGAGTGAGGTTGAGGCCGTGGTGGAAGCTCCAAGCCTGGGAGGGGGTCCTGCCTGGCCATGCAAGGGTAGGGGTAGCACAGTCACCTGCCTTGGGGATGCACGGTACAGGGGACCCACCGCCACCACTGCTGCTCCCACAGTCACTCCTGCTGCCACTACTTGGGCCACCCCACTGTGACCTGCATAATGATGGCAGCAGCCACTCTGGATGGCCTGCTGCTGCTATCACTACCAAATTACACAAACACCAGGGAAACTTACATAAAGCCATACAGAAAAAAAGAAGTGATCGGAAATCAAAAAACAGGGCACAGCTATCACTTGCCATATTCACAGGGAAGATAGTTTGCAGTTTGTATTCAGGCAAGTTAACTTTTTACTAGAATACAAAATCAACAATTTTCAGAAGAATAAAAAAGAATTCAGAGTTGCTGCATTTCATAATCTACAATATCCAGTTTTCAACCATGTAAACAAACAGCATTATGAGACCTATACTGAAAAAAGAGAGAGAGAAAGAAAAAGCGACAATCAGTAAAAAGTGACTTCAAGTTGGCCTAGATGTTGAATTTAGCAGTTGGAGACTTCTAAGCTTCATATATATATATATATATATATATATATATATATATATATATAATTTTTCCAAGAATTAAAGATAAATATGATACCAATGAATAAACGGGAGTCTTAACAAATAAGACTGAAATTTTATAGCTGAAAATTTTAACAAATTTTTGAAATGTATTAGATGGGCTCAGTGGTAGATTAAAAATGAAAGAAGAATGCATATAAAAGCTAATAGAAATTACACAATTTGGAGAAGATGGAGAAAAGAGATTAAAGAAAAAATAAGCAGAGCCTTAGGATCTATGAAACAATAGCAAATGATGCAACATATAAATAACTAGAACTCCATAGAAAGAGAAGAAAACAAAATTGAAGAAACAATAGCAAATGATGCAACATATAAATAACTAGAACTCCATAGAAAGAGAAGAAAACAAAATTGAAGAAATAATTTAATAGAAAATGCTAATAGGTCAAAGAAGCCTAACAAATCCAAAGAAAATAAATACAAAACCTTCCTAAAATCATCACAGTCAAACTGCTGAAAGCCAAAAATAAATTGAATATCTTGAAACCAGAGTGAAACAACCCATCGCATTAGAAAAGCAATGATAGATTTATGGCCCTAAATACAACCATATTGCTAATTACATTGACTACAAGTGAACTAAACACGCTTACCAAAAGGTAGAGATTGGCAGGCTGAATTTAGAAAAGAAAAATCAACTCTATACTCTCTACAAGAGATGCACTCTAGTAGGGAGATTATGGTTAACAATAATTTATTGCATGTTTCAAAATGGCTAGAAAAAAAGGATTATTTCCCAAAACAAAGAAAGAGAAATGTTTGAGGTAATGAATATTCCAATTATCATGATTTGATCATTATACATTACATACATGTAGCAAAATATTACATGTACCCCCAAAATATGTACCTTATATATCAACAAAAACACAAAAAGGAGATGCACTCTAAATTATGAGAAACAAGTTAAAAGGATTGAAAAAGATGTATTATGTAAGAATAAGCATAAGAAAAGTAGAATAGCCCTATTATCAGACCCAGAAGACTTCAATAACGTGTGTTAGCAGAGGCAAGAAAGTCACTTTATAATGGCATTATATATATTTCTATACATGTATACATATATCAGGAAGATACACCAATGAAAAAACATGTATGTATGTAATAACAGAGCTACAAAATGTAAGAAGCAAAACTTACAGAACTAATGGTAGAAATAGACAAATCCACAATCATAGTTGATTTTAACACACAATTCCCAGTAACTGACAGAACAAGTAAAACAAAAAATCAAGGAAGAGCTAGAAGATCTGAATGACATTATCAACCATTTTAATCTAATTAATGTTTAGACACCAATATATTTAACAACTGCAGAAAATCTCTTCTTTACAAGTGCACATGCAATATTCACCCAAATAGATCATATACAGAGCTAATAATGAAGTTGCAATTTATTTGAAAACATTGAAATTTGACACTGTGTTATCTAATCATGATGTAATTAAACTAGAAATTACAATAAAACATTGACAAACCTCAAATATCTGGAAAATAAACAACTTACTTTGATACAAAACACAGAGCAAAGAAATAATTACGTTGAAAATTAGAAAGTATATTTCAATGAAATAATAATGAACATTTGTCAGATGCTGCTAAAGCAATGCTTAGAGGAAAATGTATAGCACTAAATGCTTATATTAGAAAAGGGGAAAGATCTAAAATGATCTAGGCTCCCAACTTAGGAAACTAGACTAAAAGGAAGGGGTTAAGCAAATTAAACCCAAAGTAAGTAGAAGGAAGAAAAGAATAAGATTAGGGAAGAAATCAATAAAATATTTTTTTAAAAAAAACATGAACAATAGGGGAAAATAACATAATCAAAGGCTAATTCTATAACAAGATTAATAAAATTTATAAACCTCTAGTTAGACTGATCAAGAAAAAGGGCATACATTTTGAATATCAAGAATAAAAGTCGGGCATGGTAGCATGTGCCTGTAATTCCAGCTACTCCAGAGGCTAAGGTGGAAGACTTTCTTGAGCCAGGAATTCAAGACCAGCCTGTGCAACATAGTCAGACCTACATCTTTAAAAAAGAAAGAAAGAATAAAAGACAAGACAAAATAGACAAAAGGCTTAACAGACACTTCACCAAAGAAGATACATAGATGGCAAATAAACACATGAAAAGATGCTAACATTAGTTGTGAGAAAATTACAAATTAAAGCCACTGTGAGATAACTCTACATACATTAGAAGGGCTAAAATACGTTTGTTTTACTTCATTAATTTCTGCTCTTTATGATTACTTCTGCATTTGGGGGTTTACTTTGCTCTTCTTTCTCTGACTTTTGAGATGGTTGCTTGGATGAATTTCAGCCTTAATGTATCCCTTTGTAAGCTAATACATAACCCAGAAAAGTAGAAAATTGATGACCTTTTGCATCCTACTTTTTAAAATATACCTAAAGTTCTAGGGCTAATTATAGGAGAATGAGTAATACACCAAAAAAATAAAGGCCAGTTCTCTTGATTCTTATTTAAGTGCTGCTTCTATTTTATAAACTTGATAACAATGGGCTCATCTTATAAACTTAGCGACAAAGGCTTCTGACGATTTTGTGATGATAATGATAGCTTTTGTGCACATGCCTTCTATGTGCTATTGATAACAGGGTTGGCATTCAAATCTAAATCAAACCTTAGTCTCTACATTTTTCTGCATATAGCCTAGGTGTATAGTAAACTATACCATCTAGGTTTGTATAACTACACTCTGTGATGCTTGCATAAGGACAAAATTGCCTAATGCCACATTTCTTTTCTTTTTTTAATTAATTTATTTTTTGAGATAGTTTTGCTCTGTCACCCAGGCTGGACTGCAGTGGCATGATCTCAGCTCACTACAACCTTTGCCTCCCAGGTTCAAGTGATTCTCCTGCCTCAGCCTCCCGCATAGCTGGGATTACAAGCACC
This sequence comes from Lagothrix lagotricha, assembly GCA_963574225.1. NCBI lineage: Eukaryota > Metazoa > Chordata > Mammalia > Primates > Atelidae > Lagothrix > Lagothrix lagotricha. The sequence continues at coordinate 30,997 of CAUYNB010052955.1, forward strand.
TGCCACCACCACAGGCTAATTTTGGCCAGGCTGGTCTCAAACTCCTGACCTCAAGTGATCCACCTGCCTCGGCCTCCCAAAGTGCTGGGATTACAGGTATGAGCCACTGCGCCTAATGCCACATTTCTAAGAAGGTATCCCCACTGTTAAGGGATGCATGACTGTGTTTCAGTGGTAAAGTCACAGAGCTCATTGAAAGAGGTTAAGCAAGGAGGTCAAGGAGGCGGCTTCGGAAATAAGGGCAAATGAAGTTAGAGATAATAGGGTAAATGGTAAGTATAGAGAGAAATCTAAGGGAAGAAGAAAATAATGAAAGTAACTGAGGGAATTCCAAGATGGTAAGTGGGAAATAAATGTTTATATGTCATCAAAGAAGTTAAGGCCAGAGATACAATATAGCTGTAGTCCCTGAAGCCATGAATCACTCCTTAAAATAAAGGGTTGGCAGCAGGACTTACCACTGCTTAGGTTTCTACTTAGAAGAGCAGAAGCCGGTTTGTTCAGTCTCTCTGTCTCTCTCTCTCTCTCTCTCTCTCTCTCTCTCTCTCTCTCTCTCTCTCTCTCTGTCTCTTTCTCTCCCCCCCAGCCCCTGCCCAAGCATAAGCTCAGAAGGCAGAAAGCAAGATGCTTTCCTGTCCAGCAGCATCCACACCTGGGTACCGGAAACCATACCCTACACCTTGTCTAAGAGCATCTTAGGCCATTGAGAGGAGTGATCCCATAGAGCAGCCAAACAGGGACTAAACCAGGTGAGGGCCAGATGGCATCTCTCCCAATAGGAAGTCAATGGGAGATGTGCTGTTCCTGTCAATGGGAAGCATTCTTTCTGCTAACCACCAGGGAGTTCACCAAAGGAAGCTCCCCAGGCCTGCCACTTGAATGGATGCCAGATGACCTGGGTCACTAATTCACTCCCTTTATCTTCCTGGCACTAGCTCCCACTGGGACTGCAGGAGCAGGGAATGAATGGTCCCTGGGTGTTGACTGCACCCTGTCAGGTGATCCTTTCAAATCCTGGTTCCTCCCCAAGGTATGTTGACTCCATCATTCTCTCCTCTCCATTCCCACCATCTACAAACGTGTATGTCTTCATGTAGGAAGGACCAAAAAGTAAGCACTCTGCCTGTTATGCATATGTTCAAACCAATTTTTAAATTATTATTTCAGACCTTAACTCTGGCTTTTGCAAATCAATAACCAAGAATTTGATTACTTTTTCTCTGATTCCTCTGTGCTAGCACATGTGAAGCAACAGGTATCTCAAGAATAATTCTCAACAGCATTAGCCACTCACCAAATACCAGAAAAACCAAATCTGTTCATTTGCTAAAATAATATCTTACCAAAGTAAGAGAACAAGACCAAGGATGGATTCTCGGAAAACATCAATGTTTAAAGGTCTGCTGGAGGCCAGGAGCAGTGGCTCACTCCTGTAATCCCAGCACTTTGGGAGGCTGAGGCTGGCAAATCACTTGAGGTCAGGAGTTCACGACCAGCCTGGCCAACATGGTGAAACCCCTCTCTACTAAAAATACAAAAATTTAGTTGGGCGTGGTGGTACATGCCTGCATTTTAGCTACTTGGGAGGCTAAGGCAGGAGAATGGCTTGAACCTGGGAGGCGGAGGTTGCAGTGAGCCAAGATTGGACTCCTGGGCTATGGAGTGAGACTATCTCAAAAAAAAAAAAAAAAAAAGATCTACTGGAGAATGGAGAATGAGTAAAGAATGAAGAGAATGAACTCATAGGACACCAAAGAGGTAATATTTTTGGGAACAAGGTCAGCAGTGTCTGTGCCATAAAGGAATAAAGTAAGACATTCACATTCTGCACGTGTATGCCAGAACTTAAACTATAATAAAATTAATTAATTAAATTTGCCCACACACAAATGTGTGTGTAGATTATATTACCAAAGTGTGTGTTGTAATATAATTTATTAATTTATTATAATTTATAATGTCTTTATTTTAAAATATGCATTGGCATTGGCTCTCAGGTTCACATTAACCTTTCTCTCTGGAAAGGAAGGGTGGAATATGGAAACAGAGAGATATGAGTTCCAATCTTAGCTCCAATCCCTACTCAGTGCACACGTGGCCTTGGAGTTAGCTTCTCATCCACCAATTTCAACCTAAAATGCTTTCTGTAGGTCACACTCTCAGAGTGCAGTCTTGAGAACAGCAGCACCAGCGGCACCTGGAAACCTATTAGAAATGCAAATTCTTTAGCCAAAGTCCAGATGTGCAAAATCAGAAACTGTGTTTACCAAGCCCCCTTGGGTGCTGTGATACAAACTAAAGTTTGAGAACCACTGAGCTGTAGAATTGGTGCAGTGTGGAGAAGAGATAAAAACGTACAGAACCAGGCGCGGGGGCGGGGTCGGCGCTGCGCGCGAGAGCCTCGGCCTGGCCGCCCCATCCAAAAAAAAAAAAAAACGTACAGAACCAAGGATAGTAGTGCTAACACATGGTGGATCTTAAATTGACTGTCTGTCACCTCTATCCCTTCATTCCTACCCTCGCTCTGTTCTTCCTCAGCTAACCTTCTGCTAGTCTTTTTTCTTGTTTCTCAGCAATTCTCTTCCTTCTTTCTTCCCCATTCCATCACAAAGAAACACTCCAACATGCTTAACTCTCCTAGGCCAATTATTGATAATGTGGTCCACATGGTGATAAAAGAACCAATTAGTCCAAATGCATTTTCGTTTCACAGAACAAAAAAAGAGCTAACTGGCTATTTAAAAGTCATGTAGAAACCTCCACACACAAAGCCCAATTGTTTGGCTGAATTTTTCACTTTCCCAATTGCTTATGTTGGTGCTATGTAGACAAAACCTAAACTAATTACTCTGTAGGTTTCTGGCTCTAACAGTATCAACAGAATGTGGAAGTCATAGATTGAAGATGCAGCCAAATGGGGTTCCTGGGAAGAGGAAATAAGCAATGTTTTTTTCCTAAATGTGGGTCCATGTTTATTTCTAGTAAAAGCACATAATGAAAATTGCTGTGTATACTTGCTGACAAACACATTGAAATGAACAGAGCCCCATTACTTGGCACAATACAGTTTTTACTCCATAGCTCTTGTTTGTATAACATTTTCATCAGTTATCAGAACTTTGTTTTTCTAATCACTAGATTGATAGAAGTAAATATGGAGTATCCGGAAGAAAGAAAAAGCTTGAAAACAACCAAGTGCCATGCTTTTATCAATCCCATTGCTTAATTGATAATCACTGCATTTCCATTCAGTTTTAAACCAATTATTGTGATTTAGCTGTACAAAAGAAAACTCTCCTTTTAAGCTATTTGAAGTACTAGAAATAACTTTTAAAATGCCACCATTTAAATAGATTTGTATTAGGCAGATTATGTACAATCAAGTGTCAATTCTCTTTGGGCAGTTGTCAAGAAGCCTCAAAAATATTGTCAGGAGAGTTCGTACTGTGATATATGGAATCGCTTTAACCCTTTTAACATCTTCCTGGTTTAAAATGTCTTTAGCAGTGAGGGACTTACCAATCTTCATCTCATTTCTCTTAGGTCTATTTTTCAACAACCCCCAGGTGTGCTGACTTCCCTTCATGAAGGGTCAGCCTGTATTTCCTGTGCTATTCTCCACATCAGACAAAGAGGATATAAACAGCCTCAGAATCCCAGGACTGATTGCTGGGCTCCTGTGGCTCTCCTGAATTAAAATCCTCATGGCTTTGAGGAAATAGGTGAGGGCTTCTTTCTAAATTGGGAACCATATTTAGGAACCCAGGCTTGGTATTCTGATTAATTTCTTTTTTTCTCTTTTTCCTTTTATTGTTATTATTATTACTATTGTACATTTTATAAAGATTTGCAATGTTTCAAGCATTGTTGAGTAAATCTCCACCCCAAAATTCAACCCTGTAAAATGCAAGGTTATTGGCAGGTTGATGAAATGATCTGAGCCGGCCACATTGTAGCCAGGCATCTGGGAGTTCCAGAGCCAGGGAGACATTTGCCAATTACACTGCATCTGAAATTTACATTACAGTGGCACTTTTTAATATTTTTACATATGTTACATCAGGTAATTCTGACAAAACCTCGTGAGGGAGATATGTCTGTTACTCCCATTTGACTGATGAGAATGCTCTCATTCAAAGAGGTCAGGTATTTGCACAAGGAAACAGATCATTGTCATTCTCATCTCTAGCCCAGATGTTACTCACTCAAGAGCCCTAGCTTCAATCCACTATTCTATAATTTCCTGTCTTTGTCACTCTCCTTAAAGCTGAAAGCCTTACCCAGAACCCCAGCTTGATGTAAAGAGAGACTTTCCCAATAACACAGCAGCTCCAAAAACTCCCGAACTCTGCCTCCCCTTTTCCCACAGCAGCAAGCTCTTTCTGCCAGTAAGACCTTATAACCTCTTCTAGGAACCACCCACTTCCCATGTTGAGTGCTGCTTGAATCACACCAAGTGGTGCTAGCACTTATGATGTGATCTTAATCAAGTAGCTTAGCCTCTCTGACCTCAGCTTCCTCTTCAGCAAAATGAATATAATACTAATAGTCATGTACTTTTGTCGTGTGATTCACAGATAGCATAGATGTAAAGCCCCTGCCCTAGTACCCTAGGGACCTAGGTGCTCACTCAATGAATAGTACCATCCTTGTTTTTGCCAGTGCAGCTACCAGTTTCTTTATAGTTCTGGGACACGTGCAGGTTTGTTATGTAGGTATACATGTGCCATGGTGGTTTCCTGCACCCATCAACCCGTCATCTACATGGTATGATTTTAATCAAGTAGCTTGAACAACCCATCATCTAGGTACTTCTCCTAATGCTGTCCCTCCCTTTGCCCCCAACCCCCGACAGGCCCCAGTGTGTGATGTTCCCCTCCCTGTGCCCATATGTTCTCCTTGTTCAAGTCCCACTTATAAGTGAAAACATGCCGTGTTTGATTTTCTGTTCCTGTGTTAGTTTGCTGAGGATGAAGGTTTCCATCTTCATCCATGTCCCTGCAAAGGACATGAACTCATTCTTTTTTATGGCTGCACAGTATTCCATGGTGTATATGTGCCACATTTTCCTTATCCAGTCTATCATTGGTGGGCATTTGGGTTCATTCCAAGTCTTTGCTATTGTGAATAGTGCTGGAGTAAAGACATACATGTGCATGTGTCTTTATAGTAGCATGATTTATAATCCTTTGGGTATATAATCAGTAGTGAGATTGCTGGCTCAAATGGTATTTCTGGTCACAGATCCTTAAGGAATAGCCACACTGTCTTCTACAATGGTTGAACTAATTTACCCTTCCACCAACAATATAAAAGCACTCCTATTTCTCCATATCCTTACCAGCATCTGTTGTTTCCTGACGTTTTAATAATCACCATTCCAACTGGCGAGAGATGTATCTCATTGTGGTTTTTATTTGCATTTCTCTAATGACCAGTGATGATAAGCTTTTTTTCATGTTTTTTGGTCACATAAAATGTCTTCTTTTGGGAAGTGTCTGTTCATATCCTTTGCCCACCTTTTGATGGGGTTGTTTTTTTCTAGTAAATTTGTTGAAGTTCCTTGTAGATTCTGGATATTAGCCCTTTGTCAGCTAGATAGATTGCAAAAATGTTCACCCATTCTATAGGTTGCCTGTTTACTCTGATGGTAGTTTCTTTTGCTGTGCAGAAGCTCTTTAGTTTAATTAGATCCCATTTGTCAATTTTGGCTTTTGTTGCCATTGCTTTTGGTGTTTCAGTTATGAAGTCTTTGTCCATGCCTATGTCTTGAATGATATTGCCTAGGTTTTCTTCTAGGGTTTTTATGGTTTTAGCACTTACATTTAAATCTTAATCCATCTTGAGTTAATTTTTGTACAAGGTGTAAGGAAGGGGTCCAGTTTCAGTTTTCTGCATATAGCTAGCCAGTTTTCCCAACACCATTTATTAAATAGGGAATCCTTTTTCCATTGCTTGTTTTAGTCAGATTTGTCAAAAATCAGATGGTTGTAGATGTGTGGTGTTATTTCTGAGGCCTCTGTTCTGTTCCATTGGTCTATATGTCTGTTTTGGTACCAGTACCATGCTGTTTTAGTTACTGTAACCTGGTAGTATAGTTTGAAAGCAGGTAGCATGATGCCTCCTGCTTTGTTCTTTTTGCTTAGGATTGTCTTGGCTCTATGGGCTCTTTTTTGGTTCCATATGAAATTTAAAGTAAATTCATACTTTAAAGTAGCTTGATGGGGATAGCATTGAATCTATAAATTACTTTGGGGAGTATGGCCATTTTTATGATATTGATGCTTTCTATCCATGAGCATGGAATGTTTTTTCATTTGTTTGTGTCCTCTCTTATTTCCTTGAGCAGTGGTTTGTAGTTCTCCTTGAAGAGGTCCTTCACATCGCTTTTAAGTTGCATTTCTAGGTATTTTATTCTCTTTGTAGCAATTGTGAATGGGAGTTCACTCATTATTTGGCTGTCTGTTTGTCTATTATTGGCGTATAGGAATGCCTGAGATTTTTGCACAGTGATTTTGTATCCTGTGACTTTGCTGAAGTTGTTTATCAGCTTAAGGAAATTTGGGGATGAGACAATGGGGTTTTCTAAACATACAATTATGTCATCTGCAAACAGAGATAATTTGACTTCCTGTCCTCTTATATGATTATCGTTTATTTCTTTCTCTTGCCCGATTATTGGAGGACCACACCAGACCCTGTTTCTCTGTATCACCACCAGAGGCTGCAGAACAGCAAAGATTACTGCCTGTTCCTTCTTCTGGAAGTTTTGTCCCAGAGGGGCACCCACCAGATGTAGGCCAGAGCTCTCCTATATGAGGTGTCTGTTGACCGCTGCTAGGAGATGTCTCTCAGTTAGGAGGCATAGGGATCAGGGACACACTTGAGGAGGTAGTCTGTCCCTTAGCAGAGCTTAAGCACTGTGCTGGGAGATCTGCTGCTCTCTTCAGAGCCAGTGGTCAGGAACATTTAAGTCTGCTGAAGCTGTGCCCACAGCTATCCCTTCCTCCAGGTGCTCTGTCAGAGAGAGATGGGACTTTGATCTATAGGCCCCTGACTAGGGCTGCTGCCTTTCTTTTAGAGATGCCCTATCCAGAGAGGAGGAATCTAGAGAGGCAGTCTGGCTACAGCGGATTTGTCAAGCTGTGGTGGGCTCTGCCCAGTTCAAACTTGCCAGCAGCTTTGTTTACACTGTGAGGGGAAAACCACCTACTCAAGCCTCAGTATTGGTGGATGCCCCTCCCCCCATCAAGCTCGAGCATGCCAGACTTCAGACTACTGTGCTGGCAGCAAGAATTTCAAGCCAGTGGGTCTTAGCTTGTTGGGTTCTGTGGGGGTGGGATCCACTAAGCTAGATCACTTGGCTTCCTGACTTCAGCCTCTTTCAAGGTGACTGAACAGTTCTGTCTCACTTGCATTCTAGGCACCACTGGGGTATGAAGAAACACTCCTGCAGCTAGCTTAGTGTCTGCCCAAACCACTGCCCAGTTTTGTACTTGAAACCCAAGACCTTGGTGGTGTAGGCACCCAACCTCCTGGTCTGTGGGTTGCAAAGACCATGGGAAAAGCATAGTATCTGGGCTGAATAGCACTGTCTCTCATGGCACAGGGTCCCTCACGGGAGGGTCACAGCAGAGTCCCTCACAACTTCCCTTAGCTAGGGGAGGGAGTTCCCTGACCACTTTAACTTCCTGGGTGAGGTGATGCCCTACCCTGCTTCTGCCCTCCATGGGCTGCACCTACTGTCCAATCAGTCCCAGTGAGATGAACTGGGTACCTCAGTTAAAAATGCGGAAGTCACCTGCCTTCTGTGTTGGCCTCGCTGGGAGCTGCACACCAGAGCTGTGCCTATTGAGCCATCTTGCCCGGGAATCCCTCTCTATAGTTCTGATGTCCTCGGAAAAACTTCAGATTCCAAAATGCCTTTCTCCAAGCTCAGAGAAAACAGATAGACTCATCTGTACAGAGCCGGGCTCTGATAATTCGAGGGAGAGAATATTGGATTCTAACTCAGGGGTCCTGGGATCCAATCAAAGCTCAATACTTAGCTATATTCCCAGGTTGAGCCACATTTTTCTTGGTTGTGTTGTAGGAGATTCGGAACAGAATTTCTCTGAGATCCCCTAGAGGCCTTATGGTTTGTGATTCTAAGACTTGAGTCCCTCTGGGGAAGACAGAGAAGAGCTTGGGAAAAGAAAAAGGGGGAGGGAAGTGATAAAGAGAGTAGACATACTAAGCATTTACTTACTGGACTGATGCCCCTAAGAAAGACCTGGGTCCTTAAAGCAAAGCAATCTGGTGTATGAGAAAGAGGCTTCGAAGTCAGACAAGCCCAGGTCTAAATCGTATTTATACCCAATTTGCTTTGTGGTCTTGGTCAGGCTGCCTGAGATCTATAATCCATGTTGATTAGGATGTTAATGCATACCTCATAGGGCTGTGGTGAGAACTGCATGAGAAACTTACACACAGTGCTTCTCAGATGGCCCACTAGTGCGCCAAAAACACGTAATTCCTTCCATTCCTTTACTCCTAGTCATAAGAGTTGAAAGAGTACAACATGAAAGAGCATCTGTGACACTGTGATATAATAAGAAAAATATTTTTCAGTCTTAATCCTTGGCTCCTGGCCAAAGACCCTAAAACTCGTGTAATTTTCTAAGTTATAGGAGCCATAGGAGCATCTTTTGTTGTAATATTTGATCCTTGCTCCCAGTTCCTAAAATAGCTCAGACCAATGAAGGTGAAAGGAACATCTTTTGCTATTTTTAACAGGCCTCTTTTAACCACACAGAGTTTATGCTTTACTAAGGTGGCTTTGGGAAAACCCCTCAGGATGGGGAGCTGGCTGCCAGGAAGACCAGCCAAGTAACTAAAGGGTTGAAACTTTCACCCCCAATTCGTGACCTTATGGGAGGAAGAGAAACTGGAGGTTGAGTTAATAACCAATGGCCAGTAATTTAGTCAGTCATGCCTGTATAAGGAAGCCTCCATAAAAACCCTAACTGAAGAGGTCAGAGAGCTTCCAGATTCCTGATCACATTTACGTGCTGGTGTGCATAGGACGTAGAGCTTCTGCACAACTCCATGCACTTTTATAGTTTGCATTATGCATTTGTTTCATTTGGTTGTTCCTAAGTTGTACCTTTTATAATAAACTAGTAAAGAGTATGTACTTCCAAGTTCTGTGAGATATTATAGCAAATTGAGGAGGGGGTTGTGAGAAGCCCGTATTTGTAGCCAAGTTGGACAGAAGTGCACGTGAATCACTACTTATGAGTGACATCTAAAGTGGGGGACAGTCTTGTGGCAGCCAACATTAGCAGCCAAAGGTATCTGAGTCATACAGCACCAAAGTACGTTAGAGATGGCGAATTTGTACAGATCTGCAGCAACCTCAATTCTTGCCTCCTCGGAAGAAAGAATGGAACCAAGGAGGCAAAAGGCAGAAGGAGAGACCAACTGAGGCAAGTTTTAGAACAGGAATGAAAGCTTGTTAAAAAGATTTAGAGCCAGAACGAAAGGAAGGAAAGTAGGGCCATGTGGGCAATTTTAAAGACCACTGCACAGTTTTGACCTTTGACTTAGGGCTTTATATGTGGGTGTACTTCCAGGGACTTGTGTTCCTTCTTCCCTGATTCTTCCCTTGGGGTGGGCTGTCATCACACACAGTGGCCTGCTAGCACTTGGAGGGGAGCATGCATAGTGTGTTTACTGGAGGTGTATGCATGCTCACTTGAGGCATTTCTCTCTTACTGGTCAAATGTCCCTAGAAGGTCATACACCAGTTAAACTCCACCATTTTGCCTGTTAGTACTCATACTTGAGCCCACTTGCCCAATTCCTGAGATCTTATCAGGAAGCTGCTGATCACCAGTTTCAGGTCTTTACTATCTATTGGGAGACTACCATTCCCTGGCACTGGCTGTGACCGATTATTATTTTGGAGAGGCAGTAAACAACCACCTGACCATCACCTGATGGGTGCCTGACATTTCTGGTGGTGGGAGGGGCCTTTCCTACCCTGCTGGTGTCTGACTACCTACCTACCATAATAGGACTGATACTTTAACCCATGGGGGTCTGTGGTAACTTAAGGTAGTATTATAATTAAATTGTAGGACACCAAGTTGTTGTCTAGAGAGTTAGAAAATTGCTTAATGTGAGGGAAAAGACTACACATTTGGTGTCAGAAGTGTTGTGAATATAGAAAAACTAAGGTTTTTCCTTTTCGTAGTACCCAATAGCCAAAGCTGGAACAGTTTCAGCAACAAAATAAATGATAAGAAGTTTGGGCTGGGGATGGTAGCTCATGCCTGTAGTGCCAACACTTTGAGAGTTTAAGACGGGAGGATCACTTAAGGCCAGAAATTCAACAGCAGCCTGGGCAATACAGTGAGACACAGTCTCTACAAAAACTTTTTTAATTAGCTGGAAGCCTGTAGTCCTAGTGACTTGAGAGGCTGAGTTGGGAGGATCACTGGAGCCTAGGAGTTTGAGGCTGCCGTGAGCTACCATTGAACCACTGCACTCCAGCCTGAGCAGCAGAGCAAGCCCCTGTCTTTAAAAGAAATTTAAAAATAAAAGAATGTTGGATCATAACTCACAGAATAGAATAAACACCTGTAACTCTGTACCAATACAAATAAATAATTTAACATATAAACAAATTAAGAAGGGGTTGTTCTTTACAGAGCAATCCTGTTAATAATGTGTGGTCTCTCTACCTGAGTCTCTTTAAACAACAAAATAAAATAGTATGTAATCACTGTCATAGACATGATCTATCAATTTTAGCAAAATTTGAAAAGATGCCAAAATTAGCAAAATTTGAGGAGAAACAGGATATTTGCATAGGCTTAAAATAACTCCTCCAAGACATTTATTATTTCTAAAGGGAAAAAAATAATTATACTGGATGACATGGTTTGACTGTTTCCCCACCCGAATCTTGTCTTGAATTATAATCCCCATCATCCCCACATGTCGTGGGAGTGACCCCGTAGGAGGTAACTGAATCATGGGGACATGAGATCTGATGGTTTTATAAGCATCTGGCAGTTCCCCTACTGAAACTCACTCTGTCCAGCTGCCTTGTCAAGAAGGTATTTGCTTCTCCTTTGCCTTTCGCCATAATTTTAAGTTTCATGAGGCCTCCGTGGCAATGCAGAACTGTGAGTCAATTAAATCTCTTTTCTTTATAAATTACCCAGTCTTGGATATTTCTTCATAGCAGTGTGAGAATGGACTAACATGGTGAAGAAACCCAGGAGACACCAACTTAACCAAACAATCAAGGATAAAATCATCAGAATTAAGACATCATGTCTTTTTTTGAGGAGTTTTGCTTGCATTGCCCAGGCTGGAGTGCAGTGGTGGCAATTTTGGCTCACTGCAACCTCCACTTCCTGGGTTCAAGCGATTCTCCTGTCTCAGCCTCCCAAATAGCTGGAATTACAGATGCCCATCACCACACATGGCTAATTTTTGTACTCTTTCGTAGAGATGGGGTTTCACCATGTTAGCCAGACTGGTCTTGAACTTCTGACCTCAGGTGATCCACCCGCCTCAGCCTCCCAAACTGCTGGGATTACAGGCGTGAGCCACTGAATCTGGCCAAGACATCATGTCTTAATCAATGCCAAATCAAGAGACATTCTACAAAATCACTGACCAGTACTCTTCAAAAGTGTCTAGGTTGCAAAAGACAAGGAAAGACTGAGAAACTGTCACTGGCTGGAAAAAAGTTAAGGAGACATGACTACAAAATATGGGATCCTGGATCGGATCCTGGGACAGAAAAAAGGATATTAGATTAAAAGGTGAGGAAATCCAAATGAAATCTGCTGTTTACTTAATAGTATTGTACTATACCAATGTTAATTTCCTACTTTGATCATTGTACTCTGGTTATATAAGATGTTAATACTAGGGCAAGCTGGGTGAAAGGTGTGTGAAAAATCTGTACTATTTTTGTAACTTTGAAAAACTTCAAATTCTTTCAAACTTTTCATATATTTAGAAGTGAGGCAGTGTCTGGCAGATGCATCTGACAGCAATCACTTAACTTACACATACCCTGAAGAGTGACCCTACGGTCTAAGAATAATGTGTGTTTGGAGTTCTGTGCTAAAGGATCGGGAGTGGCCAACCCAGAGATTCACGCCTTGTCTATGAAGGATGTTTAATTCCAAGCCCTTGGAACACAGGTCATACAGAGGATTGAGGCCCTTGGTTTTGGGTTAAACAGAGGTTTCTAGGTAGAGGGTGCTAAGTTAAAAATGCCATGTAAACAGCATACTTTTTACAAATGGTAGAGGTTCTCCTGTCCAGCCCACCTTCACTGGACCACGCCTGTACGTAAGTACCCCCAATAAATCCTATGTCTCATTCACTATCTCTGGGTCTCTTCTTCAGCCTCTCAGACACAGTATCATCCCTCTTGTAGTCAATGTAAGGGTCTGGCATGACAGACAACAATGATCTTTGTCAGTACTACCCAAAGTATGTGAGACCAAATATTTAAAAATTGTCTCAGTAGTAATTTTATGTCTATTGGACTTTAAAAGTTTTTTCGTTAGGGCTGGGGCTCTGTTTTGTTTTGTTTTATTTTGTTTTTTTCTTTCTGAAACAAGACCTCACTCATGCCTAGGCTGAAGTACAGTGGCAAGAACACTGCTCACTGTAACCTCGACCACTTCAGGCTCAGGTGATCCTCCCACCTCAGCCTCTTCCTAAGTAGCCAAGGTGTGTGCCACCATGCCCAGTTAATTTTTGTATTTTTTGTAGAGATGGGGTTTTGCCATGTTTTCCAGGCTGATCTTGAACTCCTGAGCTCAAGCTATCTGCTTGCCTTGGCCTCCCAAAATGTCGAGATTACAGGCATGAGCCACTGTGCCTGGTAACTGGAGCTTCCTGATAAAATAAAAAAATGATAACAAGTAAGAAAGTAGTGGGAAGGGCTCTACTGTGTCATTGTCCCTCAGAAGACTGTCCTTTACTTCACAGACTTCCTGGGAATGGCCAGGCCCTTTCTCTACTTACCTATTGTGTAGCCAACACCAAGAGTGTACCAAATAAATTACTCAGCAGGTCCTCAAGAAATACATCCAAGTGAGAAAAGATGACTAGAATCCACCTTTCTTCTACATTAGAAACTTTATAATGCTAAGCTTGTATGTGTAGAGATCTTTGATCATCATTAGTGTCATAAATGGTCACCAATACTTGTGTGTGTGTGTGTGTGTGTGTGTATATATATATATGTATGTATGTATTTATATTTCATTTTAAAAAATGAAGCCAGGCACAGTGGCTCTTGCCTATAATTCCAGCAATTTGGAAGGTCAAGACGAGCAGATCACTTGAGGTCAGGAGTTTGAGACCAGCCTGACCAACATGGTGAAACCCCATCTCTACTAAAAGTACAAAAAATTAACTGGGCATGGTGGCCCGCAACTGTAATCCCAGCTACTCAGGAGGCTGAGGCAGGAGAAATGCTTGAATCCCAGAGCAGAGGTTGTAGTGAGCTGAGATTGCACCACTGCACTCCAGCCTGAGAGACAGAGCAAGACTCTGTCTCAAAAATAAATAAATAAAAAATGATTAAGCAATAAATATCTCTTAAAGAGTTGGAGTCAAACCAAGCCTATAACTTTTCATTTTGTTTTACACATTTTATTTCAGCACTCAATCCTTAACCAGGTGTAACTACCTTTTAACTCTGAAAATGCAGCAGTGAAATTGAAATTTGGATCTCTAACTTTATCAAAAATAGCACATTTCTAGTTTTGAAAAGGGCTTTTTCTTAAAAATAAATAATTTGAAGGACAATGATTCAGCCATTGTATTCTTAGAATAGATAACAATGAATAAAATTATAGCATTGCCTTCTTCCGCTCCACCTCTTTCTCCTCTTCTACCCTGCCATACAAATTTTCAGAAAATATAACATCAATGTGAAATAGAAATGTTGCCATCCACTGTGAAGCAATGAAGTACGGTGTTCATTAATCCCGCCAATCCAAATAGAACCCTGAAACAGATTGTGGAAGTCATAGATTCGTCTGCATAAAGACTTTTCCTTTCCCCTCTTCTGGTAAGAGAAGCTCTTGCCCCTATGGGAAACCAGGAACCAATCTCCCTACCCAGAAAGATTGATGCAGGGATGAGAAAGTCACCCAGCCTCGGCCAATCAGGCTCATTCTCAGGACTTGAGCTGTACCCTTTCTGTAACAAACTGTAGGCTATGGCATGAACAATGTATTCCTGGAGCACTGTAGGGTACCATGTAGTTTACCAGAGGAAAGCCGTTTTCAGAGAATAAAGGCAACATAGGGAAATGCAGAGTTGAGACATGTAGAAAGAGGAGATTGGACAGTTGGGGAGGAGAAAGAGAGTCAGAGAAAAAGACAGAAAGGAAACGAGAGCAAAACAGAGAGTCTGAGGTTTCTGGTAATGACGTGTGGCACAAGAACCCCCAACTCTATTGGAAGTCAGCAACTCTTCTGGACCCTTAAATTACATGCCCAAGGATATCCTGATTTTTCTTCGGCTTGTTGAGGTTATCATTCTGTCGTTTAAAAAAATAAACATGTTGATGAACATGACCCCTTTATGTGTCTAATCAAATAAAAGAAGGAACTAAGCTCTATAGCAACTGTCCTTGCCTTGACATTTGAATACACCTTTGAGCATGCAGCAGATCAGTCCCGTGAAATCGAAACTGGAACTCAGTTATAAGCTTTCCAGCCGGGGCTTGTGCTACAGATAATTTCTAAGAAAGTAAATTTGACTTTGATGTTAGTTTCTCTTTAGTGCTCCCCCATATGACCCAATTCTCACTGCTCATTTGCAAGTGAGAGAAAAATCATCTGATATTTTTCATTAATGTTTAAAGGTTAATGAACAGTTTACTCCTGGTAACATAGCTGCATTTCATAAGGGTAAAGATCAATGTTTAGTCTAAAGAAATGAATCTCCAATGCTGAAATCATAAAGACTATAGTGCATTGGGAAGCTATTTTCTGTCAAGGAACTCATCCTGCTATTTACATGAGGAGCTATGCAAGTGACATTTTAGGTATCAGAAGTTTGTGCATCTCTTTAAAATCCAGATATGTGATCATGCAAAGGATCGACTCATACAAGTTCAACAAATAATTTAGAATTACTTCCATCAAGTTTCTTCAAAATTCAAAGATATTAATGTCCCAATGCCCCTTGACTAACTGCCCTCAGGGAATTTTACCAGCAGGCTATTCTTGACTATATGGATGCATAAGAGATTAGATAAATGTTTAAGCCTTACATCTTAACTGTTCTTAGTCAATATAAGACTCCTTCATGATTTCTGTTCATTCAAATTAAAATCTGTGCTGACAGGACAATGAACAAATACCTACTTTACACAATTAAATAACCAGAGTATCTATTAAATATTTAAAAAGCATTAGCCATCTGAATTTCTGAAGAAGGTGAAGAATATTCTAGATTTTTTAAGACAAGTTTCCTCTCCTTCACTCTTCAGCCCTTTCTAATGCCCTCCCCTATATTTGGTCTCTACCTTTTTTCCTTTCACTTCCTCTATATTCCATTCTTTGGTTTTGTTTTGTTTTGTTTTGTTTTGTTTTTTAGAGAAAGGGTCTTGCTCTGTTACCCAGGCTGATGTGCAGTAGTGCATTCATAGCTCACTGCAGCCTGAAACTTCTGAGCTCAAGCAATCCTCCCACCTCAGCCTCCCTAGTAGCTGGACCTACAGGCATGTGCCACCACACCTGGCTAATTTTTTTTTTTCCATTTTTTTATGCAGACAGGGTTTCCCTATTTCTAGGGCTAGACTGGTCTCAAACTCCTGGTCTCAAGCCATCCTGCCGCTTCATCCATTCTTTTTTCATTTGTTATTCCTTTTCTCTTTCATCCGTCATCCATTCTTCCTGCCTCCTTCAATCAATTACTTAGTGTTTGTTGGGAAGTTAGTTCCAGGTACTGGGTTAAACGCAAACATGAAAAGATGGGGTCCTCGCTGTCATCCTTTTCTGTTGTTGAGTAACATATTACCCACAACTCTAGCAACTTAAACCAACGTGCTTTTATTACTTCCCGACTCAGTACATCAGAGAACAGCCTGGTTTGACAGGAATCGGCGCAAGGTCACCCCTGGCCAGTATCCAGGTGCCAGCCAGGCTGGGAACTTAGGTGTAGGCTCTGAGGAGAAATCCACTGCCAAACCCATTCAGGTTATGGCAGAGGTTAGTACCCTAAGTTATAGGACTGAAATGCTCATTTCTTTGCCATCGGACATCCAGGACCTCCCTCAGCTCCTTGAAGCCACCCACATTCCTTTGCCCATGGCTCCTCAATCTTTAAACAGTAACAGTGCCAAATGACTGTCCTGCTTCAAATCTGACTGCCTCTACTACCACCAGCCAGAGAAAACTCCATATTTAAAGATGTATGTTATTACACTGGGCCCACCGGGCTAGTCCAGGCTAATCTCCCTCTATAACAAAACATAATCTCAAGTGTGATAGCACATTCTGAAGTCCCAGGGACTCAGGCGGGACTTCGTTGGGGTCCGCCTTAGAACTTCTGCCTATGCATCTGCCATCAGGCACTCACACGCTGGTGGGCATGGGCAAACGATAGCACTGCAACATGATAACTGTACAAAAGAGAGTGCAGTAAACAAAATGGCACACATACATACAATGGAATACTATTCAGCCATAAAAAGGAAGAAAATTCTGACATGCTACCACATGGATGAACCTTGAGGACATTATGCTAAGTGAAATAAACCTATGATCCCATTATATGCAGTACCTAGAATAGGCAAATTCACAGAAATGGAAAACAGAATAGAGGTTCCCAGGCATTGGCGGGAGGAAGAATAAAGTTATTGTTTGATGGTTATAGAGTTCTGCTTGGGATAATGAAAGTGTTCTAGAAATGGATAGTGATGACAATCACATGACATTGTGAATGTACTTAAAAATAAAATAAAATAGTTACCATGTGGTCATATTTTACAAACCCATAAACATTTTGATTAGCTGTGTGTGTTGAAAACTGTAAATATGTTCAGTAGTGATAAAACTAAAATAACTTTGATTTGTTGATAAGTACCTGAACTGTGGAGGTGGATTAAAACCTCAGGAGAATGGCAGAAATCAAATTTCACGAAAAGTTATTTTCAGGCTTTCCTGTGAAATATATGAACAAAAAGGCTCAGAGAAGGGCATGGAAGATGATAACGTATACTGTCTCCTCCTCCCTGAATAATGAAAACCATGCGTACTTCTTCCCTCTGTATGTTAAACATTTCCTTTTAGGGGTACATTCTGTACTCATTTTGTATGGTTTACCAAGGCGACTAACCCTTGGAACAATATTATATAGGAAGCAAGGTATATTCTGATCACATTCAGGATGAGTGTACAGAAGAAAATATGGTATTTACTCTTTAGGGAACTGGAAACACTCCCTGCATTGATATATATTTTAAGAATGGCACTTTTGTTACATGTTATCATAAAGGTGCTTAATAGAGCTGAATTAAAGTTTTTCAAATCTGTAAAGAAAGCAAAAAAGGAAAAAGTACTGGATTGTACACTTAAAAATGGTTTAAATGATTAACTTCATGTTCTGTATATTTTACAGTAACATAAAATTAAAATGTTGAAAAAATAGACTGAAGGCATAAGGAAAGAACAGCATAACTTGCTTACTGAAAGCAAAGTGTCAGATTGGGCAGGAGATACGATCAGATGGGTGTGGGTGACAAGGGTGTGGTCTGTGCGGTGGGAGAGACAGTGTCATAATTTCAGTTCCCTTTTTGGTCACCACACAGCTAAAGGAACTTGTTAATTTTGTTCAAACATGCCTTGCTTTCTTGCACTAGCTGCCTGGAAAGCAAACCTTATTTAGCAGTCACTGATAGTCCTAGAACTTCGAGTGTTAATGATAGAGGTGTGAACCAAGTAGCTGCTATTTATTAAATGTCACATTGGTGACCCCAAGTTCACCTTGTTTCTTGGAAATAGCAAGAAGGAAACACAGAGACTGACCACGATGCTGAGCACTGTGCTTCCTTACATAGCTTCAGTGCCTCACAATGACAATGCAAGTTGAGTAGCCATGAAACTGTTTTCCCAATAAAACATTTGAGGTTGTGAAAGTTTGAATAATGGCCCACATGTCAGGTAACAAGGAAAGCAAAGCACCTTCCGACCTCAGAGTCTTGTAATATGCTGTTCACTCTACTTGGAATGCCTATCTTCTTTCTCAGCCTGTCACCACCACCACCACCATCCACACACACACATCTGCTTAGATAAAGAATGTTTTTATCTAATTCCTACCCATTAGTAAGCAAGTCTACCATGTTCAGCTTTATAGGTTGTGTGCTGCAAATGTAAAAATGCCCTTAGAGTTGTGCAGTGCCCAACCTACACAAACATACATGGCAAACCTCTCTCTTTTTTTTTTTTTTTTTTTGAGACTGAGTCCAGGCTAGGGTGCAGTGATGCAATTTAGGCTCACTGCAACCTCTGCCTCCTGGGTTCAAGCGATTCTCCTGCCTCGGCATCCCGAGTAGCTGAGATTACAGGTGCCTGCCAACACACCCTGCTAATTTTTGTATGTTTAGTAGAGATGGGGTTTCACTTTGTTAGCCAGGCTGGTCTCAAACTCCTGACCTCAAATGATCTGCTGGCCTTGGCCTCCCAAAGTGCTGGGATTACAGGCATGAGCCACTCCACCCAGCCCATACATGGCAAACCTCTCTTAAAGCTTTGGCTTAGGGGTACTTCGACAGATGGGCCTGGCTAGGTCTTCTCGTATATGCATCTGTACTCTCCTTTAAAGTATCTACTACAAGCCCACTTAAATAGTTATTCTCATAATTAATATTTTATATATGACTTCCCTGCTTAACTGTAATTTCAACAAAGGGAGAAATCACATCTGCTTAAATCTTTTTGAACAAAGAAATAAGATAGACGTGGGTTTATGTGAGTTCAAAGCAAGGATCTTTCAACTGTAGCTTACTGGTGCCTGTGACTGATGAACAAAGAGATATGGAACCCAAAGAATAATGTGCTAACTCTTTAAAACTTAACTCTTGCAATTAATCCTTCTTTCTATAACACATTAGATTAACTTTTTTCTGCAATTTTACTAAAAATGTCCACCATGATGTTTAACATGCCTATATTGTCTGCTAAAGGGGCATTCTACAGAGCCACTTTTTATACTAGGTAACTGCGGTGAATTAAATGGTGTCCCCCCAAAATTCATGTCTGCTTGGAACCTCAGAAATGGCAGCTTCTTTGGAAATAGGGTTTTTGCACGTATAATTAGTTAAGACAAGGTCACAATGGATTAGGTAGCCCTAAATCCAATGATTGGTGTCTTAATAGAAGAGAGGAGAGAGATTCTGACACAAAAACACTGGGGAAGGAAGACAGGAGGGAAGAAAGGGAAAGAAGGAAGGAAGAAGGTCATGTGATGACAGAGGCAAAGACAAGAGTGACACAGCTTCAAGCTGAGGAACAAGACTTGACAGCAACCACCAGAAGCTACAAAGAGGAAAGGAAGAATTTCACTAGGGCTTTTGGACAGAGCATGGCCCTGCCTACAACTTGACTTTGGAGGTCTAGCCTCTGGAACCATGAGAGAATAACTTTCTGCTGCTTTAAGCCACTCAGTTTCTGGTACCTTGCTAAAGTAATCCTACTTAGGATCAAAATAACCCTAGGTGCTATAACAAATAGACCTTAAATTTTTAGTAGCTTAATGATGGAAATTTGAGACTCAGCAGTTATAGCCTACAGTAAGTGTTCCAGGTGTATTGGTGGCTGTCCTCCACATGGTGAATCAATGATCCAGGCTTTTTAAATCTTATCTCTACCACTTTCTAGGGCCCATTTGTCTATGGAAAGGAGAAAGAGAGTTTAGAACACATACCCACTTTTTAAGTTGCCTTGACTTAGAAGTCACAAAAATTTTTGCTCACATTCCATTGGCAAGAACTGGTTAAATGGTCCCACTAGATAAGAGTAAATACAGGTGCTTTTGAGTGATCATTCTATATTGTGAAAGGTAAACACATTTTGCTGAGCAATTTGCCATCTCTGCTACACTTCCCTCCCAACCTCAGTTGATGTAGTCAGTCTGAGGAGTGACTTCATGCTTGGCATCAAACAATGAGCTTGATTAATCATATTCTCATTCTTTAGAATTTTGTTTTAGAACCTGTGAGAGAAGATCAGGTGTGGTGGCT
Source organism: Lagothrix lagotricha (assembly GCA_963574225.1). Taxonomy (NCBI): domain Eukaryota; kingdom Metazoa; phylum Chordata; class Mammalia; order Primates; family Atelidae; genus Lagothrix; species Lagothrix lagotricha. The sequence continues at coordinate 51,281 of CAUYNB010052955.1, forward strand.
CAAGCCTGTAATCCCAGCACTTTGGGAGGTCAAGGCCAGTAGATCACTTGAGGTCAGGCATTCAAGACCAGCCTGTCCAACATGGTGAAACTCTGTCTCTACTAAAAATACAAAAATTAGCCAAGCATGGTGGTGTACACGTGTAGTTCCAGCTACTTAGGAGGCTGAAGCAGGAGAATTGCTTTAACCCAGGAGGCGGAGGTTGCAGTGCGCTGAGATTGCGCCACTGCACTCCAACCTGGGTGACAAAGCAAGTTCTGTCTCAAAAAATAAAAAAGAATCTCAGAAATAATTTAGCACCTAATAGCTCTCTTATATTACAGTTTTTGGTATGCATTTTTTAACGTCTTGCCTCAATCTCTTTGCAATCCCCAGGATCAGAGACTGTACCTGATTCATCTTTATACCTAGCAAAATGTCTTGCCCAGTGATTTACAGATGGCAGAATTTCACACATATTAGTGTGTGCATGCCTATATGAATGTATGAATTAGGAAGCATTAAGAGTAAAGAGTTATGGTACCTATAATTTTAATGTAGATGATTTAATTGACCATACTCAACTATACTTAAAAAATTATTTTATGGGGCTTGTACAGTGACATTTCTCTATTTGTAAAGAAATCAATCACCAGATTCTAATTTACAGTGTTTGCCATGCTTTGTATTCAACAGTGCAGGAGAACTGTGTGTCAGAGGAAGTGATCACTCTCTATTTACATGCAACTTACTCAGGATTTTGCACAACAATTTGCCATTTGTCAATGCTAACATGTCCTCTGCAAACAGCCACATCAGGTGAATTATGGTTTTCTTCTCACACTCAGAGCAGCAATAACCCACGGTCACGTCTGGTTAGAGCCTGCAGTTGTTAACCATCATCATGAGAGACTCAGCCTTAACATGAAAACATTTCAGCAGCTCTTTGGCGAAAGGCTAAAATATCTGGGTTACTCGGTGTCATATCAATTTTGTGCACTTCTGTGGGATTGCTAGAAGCAAAGTGAAGTTATTGGGGCCTGTGAAGTATAATAAATTGACTCCTGGACAAGCTCCTTCAATGTCAGGGAACTGGGTATGTGTGTTATGAAATTAAAAGTAGATAGATGTGTATACAGATGTTTATACTGTTGTAAATCAAGGTGTATTCTTTGTTAGCTAAATTTGGATTTGCTTATAGATGTGCTCTTTTCCCCACAGACAAGGCTGAGCTTTGTTTGTTTTCTTCCCCTAAAGAGCAGCACCGTATGATGCCACATAATTCCAAGAGATATCAGAAAGTAATCTTCTCCGTTCCCTTATGAGTGTCAAGAGCTAATCCCTGGGGGAAAGGGAAGAATTTTGAGATTTATCCCCTGTCTTTTTTAAACACTTTGCAAGTGAATTATTGCAATCTGCATGAGGCGCTCAAAATGACAACTCTAACTAAACACCAACCATCATTCAATTGCTGAAGAAGGCAAAGAAATATGACTGGTGTAAAATGGCAGTACTTTTCTTGAAGCCAAGGAAAGAAAAAGTTCATATAATTGTTCAATTCTGCCACAAGTCATTACTTTGGAAGTGAAAAATTTAATCAAAGAAGGGACAGAGTTAAATGGAGGTATTTGACGTGTTTTATTTTTACCAGTAGGATTGACAAATTTTAATAGGATTAGACGGCTGAGGTTTCTTATGGTCAGGAAGTCTCCTTGAACAGGAAAGAGAAAATTTAGGTTGTCAGTCTTAGATACTTTCTGTCACTGTCTCTGTACTTTAAAATCTATAACCAAGGTGAATCTAAAGGACAATTTTAAATGGTCCCTGGTGGAACAATACTGGTGATCTCTTTTTTCTATGCCATGTAAAGGGAGGGAAATTTGCTCTTACCTGCCCAGTAGAAATAGCCCAGCCATTCCTGCAATTAAAAATGAGAAAATTTAACCTGCTTCAGTGCCACTATAGGAAGGAAAAAAATTACTCTAAAAACAGTAATATGTACTCATGATAAATTGTCCTGGTGATATCACCTGTACTCAATAAAAAAAGAAATGTGACAAATGATAGATTTTTTTCCCTTGTTTCCTAGGAGAAGGAATAATTGCATCTTCAAATATCAAGACAATAACAAGTTTTGTAGTAATAGGATTTTTTAGAGATATCTAAAGACAGCACTCCGTTTGAGTAGCACGTATGTATCAGGCACTCCTCCTGCCTTAGCTATGTCAATTATCACTAATATGCACCACCAACGAATAATAAGAATGGCTGTGTTACTATTCCCAACTTACAGAAGAGAAAACTGTTGCTCAGTGAAGATCAGAAATGTGTCCAGAGCATCACAGCTAGTAATTTGTGGTGCTAGCATTCTGTGATACTAAAAGCTGTGCTCTCTCCATCATATTTCAGTAATTCCCAACACACTGGCCCCGGCCTCATAGAAACAATCTAGGGTGGATCATATTATACTACACATGGATAGAAGGGAAATTTCTAGACACGATCTTCCCCTTGATATGGGGTTCAGAGTTTCAAACCATCCTGATATAAGCAAGTGAAAAACTGTATTTGGGTAACTAACTGATATACAAATTAAACTGATAAATAGTCAGGTGTCCCCCCACATGAAATACCTCCTATCATTACACTACTACCATGGAAATACAAACTTTTCTCTTTTTAGGCTGCCTGTCATATCCGTGTTAGCCTTTTTCTATGGATTCTCAACATGGCGCATCTTCTCTCATTGCTGGTGTCCTGCTACAGAGGGGTATAAACTCTATGAACTCAAATTGTATATAAAAGTGCTATCTCAGCTGGAAGTGGTGGCTCACACCTGTAATCCCAGCACGTTGGGAGGCCAAGGCAGGTGCATCACGGGTCAAGAGATCTAGACCATCTTGGTCAGCGTGATGACACCCCATGTCTACTAAAAATGCAAAAATTAGCTGGGGATGGTGGCAGGCACCTGTAGTTCCAGCTACTTGGGAGCCTGAGGCAGGAGAATCGCTGGAACCTGGGAGGCGGAGGCTGCAGTGAGCCAATATTGTTCCACTGCACCCCAGCCTGGCAACACAGTGAGACTCTGTCTCAAAACAAAAAAAAAAAAACACTGCTATCTCATTTCTCTGCTCTTTGGAAATTTTGTTTTCCTGATCTTCTTGTTGCAGCTTCCCTCACCTCTCCCTCTTTCACAGTGTACTCCTTTTGTCTACTGGTGACTCTACCAGCTCTGAAACTTGAGTACCCTTGGGCATTTGTCACAGGGCTCTGGACCCATTCCATCATCCAAACAAAAATGGTTTTCTTCTAAAACATAGCGGCTCTGCCTTTGAAGTCTTTCTGTCTGCCTGGATTAATCATTTTCTTAAGGCCACATCCTACTTTTACATCTTTTCGAGCTGAGTTCACCTGTGTTGACAGAGGAAACCATTTTTGGACACGTCCTGTCTCCTTTAACCTTCATTCATACCACAATGCTTTCTGGTGCCTATGATCTCAATGCTGCTTCTACATACCTCTCTCCACTATCTTGGCTTTCTCTCTTACCTAGACTGTCTGTCAAACCCCACTATTATCTGCTTGACCATATGTACTCCTACCTCTACCAAGCAGAAGTTTTCTTACAGCTGTGTGTAATTTCAAAAGAGAAATATTTGTCATTAATACCACCATGAAGAAGTTCCCAAGCAACCCAATAAAAAACCCACCAACTGTCTTTTTTTTTTTCAAGCCACAGACTTTGGTGTTGCCCAGAGCCTTGGCTGGAAGAATTCCTCATGTTGAATCTGATCGCTGGCCACCACTTTGGCTTCCTGAGCAGTATTCTGCATGTACGTGTCAACTGAGATTTCCTCTTCCAACCACCCTAATCAGATTGGCTTGTTCCAATAAAAGGCCCTCATAAGAATTAAAATTTAAATGGTCTTCTTCTCTCTCTTTCCTCCTTCCTTTTCTTGCTTTTACAGGTAATCTGTACACTCCACGAAACACCTAACATTTACTTGACTGTTGTGTTGTCTGTCTCTTTTTATGTATAACTTTTATATCCCAACTAGACTAAAGACTTATTTGGGGAAGCAACATTGTCCTATAGTCTTTATGCTCCCAATAATGTCTAGCATGAGAAAAAACAGATACTCAAAAATTGTTATTTAATTTTACTTTAATTTTCGCTGTAGGTAGATTTTAACTTGTTATAGCATCATTAGTTACTTTTGGTATTCTGAAGCAGAGTAGAGTCTGCAAAATCCAAAAGGCTTTCTTTATCATATGGAATTTGTTTTAAGGAAAAGAAAAAGGTATGTGTGGGGACTTTGAGAAGAAGTGGCATTTAAACTTTATCTACTAACCCCAGTATTGGCACCAAGTTAATAGTTCGTTTCTGGAACTCTCATTTCAATTGGGTTCCATTATTCTTGCTCTCTCATAAAAAATGTGAATTCCCTGTAGGATCATGCAGAACAGACACTTAAAATTTACTCATAAACTTCCTGATTCCAAGCAGTAGTCACCACAGTTGAAAATATTCATTGTGAAATCTTAGAAAACAAAGATCGTATTTAACCAAAACTATATAAATACTAAAGAAATCATAAAATGCACATTTTATGTACCTAAAATAAATTTAACAAACATTAAATAAAAATACAGTGACTTTTCTTGTCAATTTAATCTCTAACAAGTAGATTTTAATATATTCACTAAATGATTCAGGCAATAATACTATATAAATTCAAGATAGCTAAATCTATCAACTTAAATAGCTAGATTTTTTTTCTCTTTCTTTGAGATGTGTTCTTGCTCTATCATTCAAGCTGGAGTGCACTGGTGCAATCACGGCTCACTGCAGCCTCAACTTACCAGGCTCAGGTGATTCTCCCACCTCAACGTTTTGAGTAGCTGGAACTACAGCTGCATGCTGGATAATTTTTTGTATTTTTAATAGAGATGGTATTTTGCCATGTTTCCCAGGCTGGTCTTGAACGCCAAGGCTCAAGCCATTCGTCCACATTAGCCTCTGAAAGTGTTGAGATTATAGACGTTAGCCACCACACCTGGCCAATAGCTAGATCTTGTTATATATTTACTTTTAAAATTTTTTTAATGTGCTATCCTTAATAACTTATTTGCACTAGCTGTCGCATTCTCTAATAAGAGTCAGTATTAAAGTTTCCATACTTTATGCCATGTTATATACCCTACCCACCTAATCAAAGGTAATAGGTATACAACTCAAAAATCATTATTTCAATAACCAAAAAAAAAATCCTCTCTCTCCCCTCTTCTGTCATTCTTTGTCACTTAACAAAGGATAATGATTATAATATAGAAATTATCTTTGTAGTTTTTCTATCCTCAGAAGTTTTAGATATTTAGTATCTCAAGGGCCCTTTTAAAATAAGTATCTTATAGGTTTATTTCCTGGTTGTAGATAATCTACATCAAGTGTTCTGTTTGTTAACAATTTTTTACTTTTTCTACACAAATGGACCTTGCAGTCAATATTTAAAACATATCTAGCCACACTCAGTGCATCTTTTATCTCAGCATTATACCTTGAGTATAGTATGATAATGAATGAATGAACCCACCATACACATCATTGATTAACACTCATCCATTTATTTATTTAACTAATAATAATAGAGAGTACTGTATGCCAGGTAGTCTGCTAGATAGTGAGCAAACAAAGGTACAAAAAGACAAGACACAGAGAGCAATCTAAGTGACTCAGTAAGTAAATAGGAGGGGCAGTTAACAACTTTGCAGGGGGCAGGATGTGGAGGTTAGGGGCTTGACAAAGGAAGTTTCTATGGGAAAAGAGAAAAGCTGCAATCTGGAGATTGAGGAGAAATTATCCTGGGAAGTGGAAGGAGGAAGTAATAAGAACTAACACTTACAGTGTCTCCTCTGAGCCAAATACAGTTCTTTACATATGGTAACTCATACAGTCTTCAAAACAACCAGGTGATACAGGTACTGTTAGAACACAGTATAGACAAGGATAGTGCAGCACACAGAAATTAAATAACTTGCTCGAGGTCATGCAACTGGCAAATGCAGAATCAGATTTCAAGTCCAAGCATCTGACCCAGAGTACTGTCTTTTCCAGGAGAGATAACATAGGCCCAGTCTCAATGGTAAAAAAGAATAATAGTAGACCTAACATTTACTGAGCACTAGACCAAGCCCCTAACATGCATGATTGCATTTATTCCTCATACAATTGTATAAATTAAGTGCTATTTGCATCATCATTGCAAATGTAGATTCAAAGGCTTAAAAAGATTGAGTAACCACAACAAACTACCACTTTACATCCACTCAGATGGTTATAATTTTTAAAAATAGAGCATAGCAAGTGTTGGCAAAGATGTGGAGAAATTGGAACACTTGTACATTTTTGCTGCAGCCACTGTGAAAAATAGTTTGGCGGTTACTCAATAAGTTAAACATAGAATTACCATATGACTCAGTACTTCTCATTTTGACTTATACTCAAAAGAGCTGAAAACAAGTGTTCAAACAAAAATTTGCATGGAATATTAATAGAAACACTATCCATAACAGCCAAAAGGCAGAAAAAAACTCAAAAGTCTATCAACTGATGAATGGATGATCAAACTGTGGTATGTCCATACAGTAGAATTTTATTCAGTCATGAAAAAGAACTAAGTACTGATACATGCTATAACATGGATGAATCTTAAAAACGTTATGCCCTGTGGTTGCTGTTTTGTAGTGAAAAAAAAATTATACTAAATGAAAGAAACCAGACACAAAAGACCACATATGGTATGATGCCATATATATGAAATATCCAGAGCTATGAAATCTATAAAGACAGAAAACTTATTGGGCCAGACACAGTGGCTTATGCTTATAATTCCAGTACCTTGGAAGGCTTAAGTCCAGGAGTTCAAAACCAACCTGGTCAACATAGCAAGACTACATCTCTACAAAAGAATTATTTTTTCAAAAATTAGTCAGATATGGCGACAAGCACCTATAATCCCAGCTACTTGGGAGAATGAGGCAGGAGGATTGCTTAGGTATAGGAGTTCAAGGCTGCAGTCAGCCATGATTGCATCACTGCACTCCAGCCTGGGCAACAAAGCAAGACCCTGTATGGAAAACAAACAAACAAAACAGATTATTGGTTGCCAGGAACTGGAGGGACAGGAAATGAAAAGTGATTGCTTCATATGTACAAGGTTTCCTTTTGCGGTGGTAAAAATATTCTGGAACTAGATAGTGGTGATGAGTGCATAATCTTGTTTTTTGTTATGTGTATTTTATCACAGTTTTTTAAAAGTAAAAAAAAATTAATAAAAAAGGTTGAGTAATTTGTTCAGGTTGCACACATAGCTAGGAAAAGGTGGATTTGAACTCATACTGGAAAGACACATTTCAGGATTCGAAGTTGTTTGATATGACTGCATGTAATTATATGCATGTGGATGGAAGAGAAGGAAAAATGGCAAAAGTTGAGGCAAACGTAAGAATCAGAGTCTTTGTCATGAAGATACCTTTTAAAGTGAGTGGAGGCAACTGTTGAGGCACTGACACAGGAATAGGGCACCAGCCCCTCACTGGAGTCAGAGTGCTCCTCCCTAGATGAATAAAGTGTGTCTTCTGGGTGTCTGAATAGAGAAAGTGACCTCTGAAACAGAAAAGTGCTGCAGTTGGTCAACATCCAACCCCGACTCCCAGTGAAAGTAGAGGTACTCATTTCTATACCTCAAATGCCTCTTCTGTAAAAGAGAGACAATAAAAGTTCCTATTTCATAAACTTGCCATAAGGATCAAATGAGTTAATATATGCAAAATCCTTGAAACAGTGCCTGGCACAAAGTCAACACCATAGAAATGTTTGCTAGTATAGCTTTGTTATTATTACCTCGATGGTTTCCATAAAGTGTCCCTTAGACCTTTTCATGTTTATCATGTAGGATAAAACCAGGTGTTGTCTTATCTGGAATGTTTGCCCAAGCACATTACATTTTGTTAACACAAGATGAATCATTGAAACCTGACCTTATGGGAAATAGCATTATCTACCTTTTCAGCTGTATTTTACAACTACAATATACATTTCTTTCCTGGTTGCTTCAAAAACAGAGGAAAAAAATGTTCTTCTCAGACTTCTTTGTATTTGTCCACAAATAATCTAGTGACGCTAATTGGGAAAGTCCTAAAAAAATTTTTAAATTTTTAATACAATGCAATAAAATAAGAAACTATACCTAATAGTTCAGGTAGAAGATGATATTTTAGACTTTCAAGCAAAAATGCAGTTTTTATCATTAGAAATATTGCATTTACATTATGCTGTTTCATACAAATTCACAATTAAAGAGGACAAAGGCAAAGAAAAAAAGACATTTTTAGATTCTGCAACTGTCCATCATGCTTTAGAACTTTCTGCACCAAGATTCACTAATCAGCTCTCACTGATCAGTCCTCATTATATAAACTGTGTATCATTGAAATGTGAAAATGAGCCCTCTTTCACTGTAACCAGGCCTGTGGAAAGAATTTTAAATCTTGACATTTGAGGCTCTTTACTAATGATAACAGTGTGATAAACAGTTCATTAATCCTATTTATCAGGCTGAGAAATAAGCCAAAATTGCCATAGGCAAGTAACACTATAAAGGGATTTTTTAAATATCAAGGAGGTGCTTTATGGTTCTTTAATCTAAACCAGGGATTTAGACTTTTTTTTCGGTAAAGGGTCGGAGAGTAAATATCTTAGGTCTTGCCAGCCATTATAGCTCTTGCCAGCCATCATAGCTCTATCATAACTACTCAACCCTGCCACCTTAATGTGAAAGTTGCCATGGGTATTATGTAAACAAATGGGCCTGGCTATGTTCCAATAAAACTTTATTTACACAGGCTACAACATGGATGAATCTTAAAGCATTATGCTAAGTGAAATAAGCTAGACACAAAAGGACAAATATCGTATCATTGCATTTATATGAAGTATCTAGATTTGGCAAATTCATAGAGATGGAAAGTAGAATGGTGGTTACCAGAGGCTGGAAAGAGAGGGAAATGGGGAGTGTTTAATGGGCCCAGAGTTTCTGACTGGGATGATGAAAAAGTTCTGAGGCCACGCATGGTGGCTCACGCCGATAATCCCAACACTTTGGGAGGCCAAAGTGGGTGGATCACCTGAGGTTGGGAGTTTGAGACCAGCCTGGCCAACATGATGAAACCCCATCACTACTAAAAATACAAAAATTAGCCGGGTGTGGTGGCGGGTGCCTGTAATTCCAGCTACTCGGGAGACTGAGACAGGAGAATCACTGGAACCCAGGAGGCAGAGATTGCAGTAAGCCGAGATAGCACCACTGCACTTCAGCCTAGGCGACAGAGTGAGACTCTATCTCAAAAAAAAAAAAAAGTTCTAGAGGTGAATAGTGGTAATGGTTGCATATTCCACGAATGTAGTTAATACTACTGAACTAAACACTTAAGAATGGTTAAAATGATAAATTTTAAGTTATGTATATTTAATTATAATTTTTAAAAATATATTTACAAAAACAGGCAGTTAGCTTAAGTGCAATATCTTGCAGACCCATGATGTAAACTTTCTTGTCCTGCTCACTATATTTCTTCCTTTGCCTCATATATCTTTGTAGTTGCTGTTTTTGTTGCTATTGCTGCTCTTCATTTCATTTCTTGATTAACCTGTGCAACCAAAATGTTGCCCTCTGTGCAGTGAAAAAGAAAACCATTTGCACTCATTGGGGGCTACGATTCTGTCTGAAGGTCATTCATTCTGGAGCTCATAGCTCCAGTAGATACAGATCTAGAACTGTAAATATAAGAGTATGTTGGCCAGGTGTGGTGGCTCACGCCTGTAATTCCAGCTCTTTGGGAGACCAAGGCGGGCGGATTAAGAAGTCAGGAGCTCAAAACCAGGTTGGCCAACATGGTGAAACCCCATCTCTACAAAAATACAAAAATTAGCTGGGCATAGTGGCGGGCACCTAAAATCCCAGCTACTCAGGAGGCTGAGGCAGGAGAATCGCTTGAACCTGGGAGGCGGAAGATGCAGTGAGCCAAGACCGTGCCATTGCACTCCAGCCTGGGCGGCAGAGCAAGACTCTGTCTGAAAAAAAAAAAGAATATGCTGTTCTTTGCTTTCAAAATGGCCATAGTGACATGAAAACATTCCAGGACAGATGGGCTGGTTTCCACTTTTTCTGGTGGGGATCTAAAAGGGCTTCACTTTTGTTTCTCAATGGCCAGTAGCACAGATTAGAGTGCTGGTGTTCAGAATGCACCTGTCAACCATCGATGTCAAGAGATTTTCTGTATGTGAAGGTTTTGGCCCTTGCTCAAGTTGAACCCTCAGCCTTGACACATCTCTCTGTCAATTGACCTTTACATAAAAATCATCTTCCAGAGACAGTGGCCAGTGCTCAACATTTCAGGGCAAACCTGATTCCTCAAAATAGAAACTCAGGCAAACAGAAATGTTCACATTTTAAAAGGAAACCTATTTGTAAATGAATATTTTGAAAATACAAATTATTTGTTTGGGTGCGCCTGTAATCCCAGAACTGTGGGAGGCCGAGGTGGGTGGATTGCCTGAGCTCAGGGGTTTGAGACCAGCCTGGGCAAAATGATGAACCACCATCTCTACTAAAATACAAAAAAGAAAGAAAAAGAGAGAGAGAGAGAGAAAGAAAGAAAGAAGAAAGAAAAGAAAGAAGAAAGGAAGGAAGAAAATACAAATTATTATCATTATTATTGGCAGATAACTTTAAGTGGGTCAAATCAGTCTATTAAGACCTCTTAAAAATTAGAATCAGACTGGGTGTGGTAGCTCATGCCTATAACCTCAGCACCTTGGGCAGGAGCATCACTTGAAGCTAGGAATTTGAGAGCAGCGTGGACAACGTAGAAAGACCTCATCCGTACAAAACATTAAAAATTTTTAGCCAGGCACAGTGGCTCATTCCTGTAATCCCAACACTTTGGGAGTCCAAGGTGGGAGGATCGCTGGAGACCAGGAATTCAAGACCAGCCTAGGCAACATGGCGAAACATCATCTCTACCAAAAAAAAAAAAAAATTAGCTGGGAATGGTGGCATACATCTGTAGTCTCAGCTCCTCAGGGGGCTAAGGTGGGAGGCTCGTTTAAGCCCAGGAGGTCGAGGCTACAGTGAGCCAGGATTGCGCCACTGCACTCCAGCCTAGGTGACAGAGCTAGACCTTGTCTTAAAAAAGAAAAACAATTAGCTGGCTACAGTGGTGCATGCCTATAGTCCTAGCTACTTGGAAGGCTGAGGCCAGAGGATCCCTTAAGCTCAGCAGTCTAAGTCAAATGTTACAGTGAGCTATTATTGCACCACTGTATTGCAGCCTGGGTTAGAGTAAAAGTTGTCTTTAAAAAAAAAAAAAATAGAATCCCTTCTTTACTATTAACTTACTTAAGCCTACTGCATCAAAACTGATGACCAGAGAGTTGGCCAAGGTATTAAAGTACCTTCAATACCTGCTTAAAAAACTAAAATCGTATGACTTGTACACTTCAATAATTCTTTATGTTTTTATTTTTTCCCTAATTTTTCTAATGAGTCTTTGCATGTCAGTGTGCAAAAGACATTGATTTTAGAAATTTCAAAAGTGCAGACATCAAATAGCCTCAACAATTTGATTTGATGTAACAAAATAGATTTTTTTTAATTTTTAATGCCATTCTCTGACCCTTCCTTCTATCAGTAAAACACTAATTGGTTGAAAACAACTTATTGGACTTTGTAAGGGCAAATATTGTTTTCAAATAAAAAGATGAATAGACTTATATCTGAAACGTTTTCTTTAAATAATTTTAATTGGCATATATTAAAAATTGTGTTAAAATATTTACTAATACGAACATGCAGAAGTAGCACATTGTCTACTTTCGCCATATATCTGTTGTAGTCTCCACATTGCTCAGGTCCTCAGGTATAAGGGAGAAGACAGAGAGCAGATGTCTGAGAATTTATAGTCACCAAAATGATTAGGTTACAACACTCATTTCTAAACACATGAAGTATTTACAGATCACTTGAAGAATCACTCTCGTTTTTGGGATGTTACCAGTTGACCTTTGAAAGTGGAAGCAAGTGAATTTGCCATCAGGCTCCTTCTTTCATTTTGAAGTTTAATATAGTGCCACCGGCTCTCCAATATCCATGGTGCCAATTTCCCACTGATGTCTTATATCTTGGATTTCCGTTCCCTTGTTAGAAAAGTATAGTGATGAAATAGGTGAGATAACTTTGAGCCCAGAAAGTCCATGTAATTACATAGTGTTTCTAGCACAATCTACAACACTCTGACATCGGATATCAGCACTACAATAAGTAAGGGCAAAAAGCTTGTCAGGGAAGTTTGACAATGAGTGTAGCCTCAGGTAAAGCACAAAGGCTGTGGCTGTGAACACTTGGAAATCAGAATGTTTATGTGGAGAATAAGTCAGCATCTCCTGATCATTTCTAGGAGGTCTTTTTGTGAGGCTCATTAAAAAAAAAAAAAGATGTTATGTACATAAAGTGAATGCCTCTCTTTTGAGAAGAATCATTCATGGAAAGGGTTGTTTCCAGCTACAAGGGGATATGCATAGTTGTTAGAATTACATAAAGAATTTCTTTTCTAAAACTGTTTTATAATTCTGCAATTTGAAAAACTTGACTAGCTACACTAATTGGACTCACACAAATAAAGCCTCCAGTTATCTTATTGAAAATTGAAGGCCACCCTGTTAGTATTTTTCCTTCATAACGATGACTTTCCAGGGCCTGAATGCCTGCTGAGCTTTCCAAAAATCCCGTTTTGTCATTTTAATAATTTGTCTCTGACTGTACATAAAAGCAATTAGAACAAATCCTTTTATATAAATTTATGTGCTGAGCATTTTTTTCTTTGCCTGGTTTCTCGATTTTGAATTTCTTACCATGATTTGTCTGTACACTTCCAGTGTAGGTATTACAGCAAACTCTTAACTCTGCTTGCCAGTCACATTGGACAGCTCTAACTAGTCATGTGTGGGATTGAGAGGACAAAGAATCCTTCCATGGGTCTGAGATTCCTTCGCCTCAGAAGCACTTCAGATCACAGACTGAACCAAAAGTTTCTCCTAAAACCAAGCTCTACAATTCTTAGCATAAAAATGACTATTACTATCAGATGCTGCCTTAGATAGAGATACCTCATTTCCCCTAACAAACAAATTAGGTAGTAATTATCGTTACTACTTCACAAGTATGGAAATTGAGGCTAGAATACCTTAAGAAGCTTGTGAAAGGTCCTCCCAGGTAGTAAACATTGAAACCAAATTTAACCTCTTTTATGTCTAATACCAAACCCAAAGCTTCCTTCATTACACTGTGTCAGAAGTCACTCAAGCCCCTCCTCCCCTCTTTTTACAGTGTAAAATCTGTACACATTGCCATGATAAAAAATTTAAAATGTAAAAGCCAACATATAAAAAAAGTGTATAAAGAATATATAGTAGGTTACTAATTTAATTTGTGCTCAAAATATATATAAAAAACTGAGAGCTAATATACTAAAATATTAGTAGTGGCCATCTTCTGGTGGATTCCTGGCAATGTCTCTTTCTTACACATTTTTTATGTTACAAATTTTCTATATTAAATATGATACGCTTATTAAATATTTATTTAAAATGCAAGGAATGTCAGTAAGTAGTTAAATGCAAATGGAATAATGAAATGAATTTCCAAAGCGACTTATAAATTTGTCATGTTGTCTCGTTCAGTTGATAATTAACATTGGGCATAACATGTCCGTGAATTTTTAATGTCCGAGGGAGGGCTTTTAAATGCAAAATGAACCACTTAGAGCTGTCTAAATGTGAAATTTGTTGTGATTAATTAAAAGACTAAATTTTTCTTAAACCCCTAAATTTAACATCTTGCTAGCAGATTTAGAAATTAAATAATTTTTATTAAGAATAAGCACAATCGCCTTTAATTATTCTTTGATTATTTTTTCACTAATAGTCTAGTAAGTTTAATATATTAGATGAGCTAAAACTCATTCAAAAACTTAGTTCACTCAATTTTGTTAAAGACTTTAACCTACATATATAAATTTAATATTTTTTATTTTTTCAAACTCATCACATTCCTGATAAGGCCAACTTACAAACTAAAACAGTCTTTAAAAATTCTTAAGCCACTTTTTAAAATAAAACAAACTGAATGTACAACTTTAGTAAGCACTCAAGCCTTGTTTATAAACTTTATTAATTACATTCCCTAATGCATGTCAAATTTAAATCGCAAGTATAATCAGGCATTTCTAATTAAAAATACAAAAAAAAATTAAATTCTCTAACATGTCAGAGATTAACATATCATGTCTTGAACACTTCGTATGCTACATATAAGAAACATAAATTGTCATTATGACTTAAAGTATATTTCATATAAATGATCACAGTATTAGTACTTTCTATATATTATTTCACTATCTTTAGATTACTTCTACAACTTGATAGGTTTGCAAAGTCATTTATGCAACTAAAGAGTGAAAATGACTATCTCCAGCAGTGCCAGGACCTTCAGATAGAGATTCAAAACCAAGATCCTGCTACAGAGCTAAGTAAACCATCTGATTTGGAGGACTGGAATGTGGGATCAAATCTGTGATCCTTTTCCAAGCCAGTAACCCTTACCCTGTCAACAGGGAAACTCAAAGGCGTGCTTTCAGCTGCCATGCAGCTTTACAGTCCTTAAAGTATATGCCATCAGTAAATTTCCTTGGGTAAATTTCACCTTCATGCAAATTTTATTTTCGACTTCTAATTTATTTATTTTTTAAATTGTCCTTTAGGTTCTGGGGTACATGTGCAGATCATGCAGGATTGTTGCATAGGTACACACATGGCAATGTGGTTTGCTGCCTTCATCCCCCCATCACCTACATCTGGCATTTCTCCCTATGTTATCCCTCCCCGACCTCCCCACCCAGCTGCTATCCCTCCCTTGGCTCCCCATAGCAGACAGCAGTGTGTGATGCTCCCCTTCCTGTGTCCATGTGTTCTCATTGTTGATCACCCGCCTGTGAGTTAGAACATGTGGTGTTTGATTTTCTGTTCTTGTGTCAGTTTGCTGAGAATGATGGTTTCCAGATTCATCCATGTCCCTACAAAGGACACAAAGTCATCATTTTTTATGGCTGCATAGTATTCCATGGTGTATATATGCCACATTTTCCTTGTCCAGTCTGTCGTCAATGGGCATTTGGGTTGGTTCCAGGTCTTTGCTATTGTAAAGAGTGCCGCTATGAACATACACGTGCATGTGTCTTTATAATAGAATGATTTATAATCCTTTGGGTATATACCCAGTAATGGGATTGCTGGGTCAAATGGAATTTCTATTTCTAGGTGCTTGAGGAATCGCCACACTGTTTTCCACAACGGTTGTATTTTCTACTTTTTATTGCCTGATTTAGATAGATGGGATTCTGTACCCACTACAGGGAATCCAGCTAATTGCCTTCAATTACAGTTAATTGAATTTTGTACCCCCTTCATGGTGATAGCACACTTTTATATTTTATTCATTATCTGCCTTCTTGACCACGACTTGATAATCCTTACAATAGTTTCTTCCTTATTCACCGTTTCACTTTCCACAGTTCCTTTAGTCAACCACCATCCAAAAATATTACATACAATAAGATATTTTGAAAGAGAAAGAAAAAAAGACTACATTCACGGAACTCTTTTTACAGTATATTCTTATAATAGTTCTATTTTATTATTAGTTATTGTTAATCTCTTACTGTGCCTAATTTATAAATTAAACTTCATTATAGACACGTATGTATAAGAAAAAACACAGTACGTATAGGGTTCAGTACTATCCTCAGTTTCAAGGACCCATTGTGAGTCTTGGGGTATATCCCCATGGACAAGGAGGAACAACTGCATATTAACAGTGTAATTGATTACATGTATATTATGCAAATACATACAAATATTTATAAATTCTTTTCCTCCAGTATGGGAAAACATTGCTTTCATGTTCATTTATTAAACATATACATAGGTCACAGTTTGAGGACAGCTAATTCCTGTGGCTATCAACCTCTAAGGCCTGCCATAGCTTACTCAAATTAATCATCTAATAACAATATTTTCCACATAAACATAAAGTATTACTCTTAATAAATATAGGACTTTGTACACCCACTGCAGCACACCTAAGTAAGCTTATTTTTTTATTTTTTTCAGAAAATCTAAGCTGTCCAGGTTAGATACACAAGAAAAATAATCCACTAAATTATCATAACTATATTTAATTTACCATTACCTGTTGTAATAATTGACATTGTTTCCAATTTTTAATACTATAAAATTACAGTGAACATGCATGTGTTCATAAATACAGTTTTATTGTTCTGTTGGATTAGTTCTTTATAAAAATTTCTACTAGTATTATTACTAAGTAAGCAGATGCACTTAGTTTGACTGTTGATAGGTATTGCTTTGAATGCTTTCCAAAAAGCTTGTTTAATCACAACTGTGTCAGTATTGTACTTATTTGTTCTGCTTGAATGTTCTATAGTATAAGCAAATTTACAGAAGTTAAATAGATGGTTCTGAAATGTTGCTTTGATTACTAAGAACAGTAGTTTTTTTTTGTACTTTAAGTTCTGGGGTACATGTGCAGAACATGCAGGTTTGTTACATAGGTACACAGTTCGTGGCTGGCTGCACCCATCACCCCATCATCCACACTAGATGTTTCTCCTAATGCTCTCCTTCTCCTAGCCCCCCATGCTCCCGACAGGCCCCAGTGTGTGATGTTCCCCTCCCTGTATCCATGTGTTCTCATTGAAACGATAGATTTTTAAAATAACTTTTTTTGCTATTTACATTTTTACTTATGTGGTTTTTTCGTTTATACCCTTTGCTAATTTACTACTGGGCCTTGATGTTTATCTTGTGAATTCAAATTAATTCTTTATGTATTATGTTAAGCTTTTCATACTTATATTTTATGCAAGTTGTTCTTCTATTAAGTTTTATCATATTCCATTTTATACATATACTTAAATGTTTTGTTTTCACTTCTATGGCAGTGAATCTAGAAATATTTTGCATAATGATTATTTCACTTTCTTTTAAGAAAAATAATCTATTTTAAAATATGTGTTTGTTCCATGAGGGCAAAGACCATGCCTATTTTACTCTAAAGAATCTGTAAGGTCTAATATGTAGCCTGGCACTTAGGGGGCATCCATTAAATTTTTATTATTTGAAAATATACAGAATTTCTCAAAGTGTTTGGCAATTAAATAAATTTTGATAACACTGAAAATTATAGTCTTGTCGAATGATAATTCTAATTAGAAAAATTTTTTTTAAGAAAATTATAGTCTTGTCAATGAGATTTACAATGTATGTTAGAATATTAAAGTCTGAGTAGTCTAGTTATTAAAAAACAAAAACAAGACCGAGCACAGTGGCTCACGCCTTATAATCCTAGCACTTTAGGAGGCTGAGGTGGGCTGAGGATCACGAGGTCAGGAGATCGAGACCATCCTGGCAAACATGATGAAACCCCATCTCTACTAAAAATTAGCCGGGCATAGTGGTGTATGTGGTGCATGCCTGTAGTCCCAACTACTCAGGAGGCTTGAGGTAGGGGAATCCCTTGAACCCGGGAGGTGAAGGTTGCAGTGAGCTGAGATTGAGTCACTGCACTCCAGCCTGGCAACAGAGCAAGATTCTGAAAGAAGCAAAAACAAAAAACGTATTTAAGTTTATTTAACCCAGAATTGTGCAAATTTATTTGACCATAGAACCTTTATTAACTCTGTTATACACAAGATCAAATGTCCAATGGAATAGGCTTCAAGAATTATGTACTGATGCCATTGCACATTCATTTACCTAATGTATTTATCAATGAAAACATAGTGTTCACATAGAGAGTGAACATGTTTTGCATACTTCATATAATGGCTCCTACTGAAAAAAAAATCTAATAAAGTAGCTATGAGCTCCATAACCATTGCTTGGCCTAAAAAAGCAAAAATAAATAAATAAATAAATAAATAAAAATAAAGTAGCTATAAGCAATGCCCAACAAGTTGTTTTCTTATTGTTATAATTTAAAAATATTTTCTGCATAATATATATGGAGGGACACTGTTTGTATATCATTCACAGATATTTCTTTAAAAACTTCACAGTACTATATATATACATATATATATATATAACTTCTGTGATTAGATCAATTATGACATTAGAAACTGGGTATTTGCTTTAAACAGTATTAAATGGTAATGTTTTTTGTAGAGTTCTTGAAAATTATGATTTTAAAATGTATAGAGTTTTAAATAAACACACTAAAATTAAATGTACAGAAATTTTGTAAAAATCAGCACTTTTAAAGTAGAACACATTTGTTCTCTTCAATAAATAAAATTTTACCTAAGTCACTAAATTCCTTTATGTGTGAAATGCACAATTTCTCTGTCCAAAATATCTTGCTAATTGGACTTCAGGGTTCTGCTTTGAATGTAGAAAAATGGAAAGAATATTGCTTTTATCCATAAGCCTTTTATCCATAAGCTGAAAATATTTTAAAATTATAACTTTTCTTGAACCCATCAGTAAGCTGAGATCTCATGGCAACCAATTAGCCTGAATCCTAAAAAAAGATTGGAAACCCCTAGAAGAGACTGGATGCAAGCACTGAATCACCTGGGGCAGAGCACAAGAAGAATATGTAGCTGCTATGTATGCGGGTAAAAATCATTCATATGCTATTAGCAACAAATTGTTAAATCTGAGCCTTGACTATCATGAGAGTATAAAACCCACAGTAGCAGCAGACTCAGGGGTATCTTTACCCATTCACAGGCTCTTCGTGGACCTTCATTTTATGGTCATGAGAAAGATTCCAGACACAGTAGGAAACCAATGAAAGCCTCACTTGTGATGCAAATGTAGAGCAAGGGAGTTGTCATCACTGTAGGAGGGACAGGAAACTTTACTATGTCCTTATTCCCCTGGGCAACAAAAGCCTAAAGCCAAAGAGGTCAGAAAACCCTATGCCAGATAAATACAAAATACATAAATAAAAACCTAGACCTGAAATACTCAAACAACTGAAAGACAAAGGTAAAGAGAGTACAAATGCCTCTTGACTTACAATGGGGTTATATCTCAATAAACTCATCCTAAATTGAAAATAGCGTCAGTCAGAAATGCAGGGTAATTGGGAGCTGTGGCTCACTGTAGGTGCCTAGGATCAAGAGACAAGGAAGGTTTCAACTGAATGTGTGTTGCTTTCACACAATCATAAAGTAAAAAAAAAAATTAAAGTTGAGGTCCAAGGGCAGTAGCTTAAACCTGTAATCTCAGCATTTTGGGAGGTTAAGGTGGGTGGACTGCTTGAGCCCAGGTATTTGAGACCAGCCTTAGCAATGTGGCAAAACCCTATCTCTACAAAAAATAAAAAATTAGCCAGGCATGGTGGCATGGGCCTGTGGTCCCAGCTGCTCAGAAGGCTGAGGTAGCCTGAGCTCAGGAAGTCAAGGCTGCATTGAACTGTGATCATGCCACTGTACTCCAGCCTAGGGCCAGAGTGAGATCCTATCTGGAAAGAAAGGAAAAGAAAGAAAGAAATAAGGAAAGAAAGAAAGAGAGAGAGAGAAAGAAAAGAGGGAGGGAGG
Source organism: Lagothrix lagotricha (assembly GCA_963574225.1). NCBI lineage: Eukaryota > Metazoa > Chordata > Mammalia > Primates > Atelidae > Lagothrix > Lagothrix lagotricha. The sequence goes on from CAUYNB010052955.1 coordinate 71,003, forward strand.
GAGGAAGGAAGGAGAGAAAGAAGGAAGGAAGGAGGGAAGGAGAGAGGGAGGGAGGGAGGGAAAGAGAAAGAAAAGAAAGAGAAAAAAGAGAATAGGAAGGAAGGAGGGACAGAGGCAGGGAGGGAAGGAAGGAAGGAAAATAAATAAATAAATAAATTGTAAGTTGAACCATCATAAGTTGGGGACGATCTGTATCTGCAAGCAGCCTAAGAAAAAAGACACATTGCAAAAGGAAAAAAAAGAACTACAGCAGACTTCTCATCGAAACTATGCAAACTAAAGGACAGTGGAATAATATCTTTAAGGCACTGAAAGAAAAATAAAATCTGTGTACCTATATGCTATACCCAGAAAATCTTTCAAAAATGAAGGCAAGAAAATAAAACACTGTTTCTGTACACTATACCACAACATTCTTCTGACACTCAATGTGTGTGGTTTCTCCCCACACACCAAGCAATTCTGCAGCAGGCACTAACTGGGTAGCTTATAATTAAATTCAATTCTGACACTAAAAATCAGGGTTTCTATAAGCCCCTCCTGGAGTCTGATAATTTGCTAGAATGGTTCACAAAACTCAGAATTATACTTTATTTATGTTTATCAGTTTATCATAAAAGGTATAACTAAAGAACAGCCATGTGAAAGGGACACATAGGACAAAGTATGGGAGAGGGGACCACACAGATCTTCCATGCCTTCTCTGGGTGAGCCTTTCTTCCAAAACTCCACAAGCTCAGCAACTCAGAAGCTCATCACATCTCCTAGTTCAAGAGTTTCCATAGAGCTTAATCTCCAACCCCTTTCAGTCATCCCCAGACACACCCCTAAATTTATTAGCATAAACTCAGTTTTATAGAAAGGAGCTCATTATGAATAATAAAATATACCAGTATCTCAGGAAATTCCAAGCTTTTGAGGTGCTCTGGGACAGAAACTAGGGATAAAGACCAAATACGTTTCTTATTATACCATGGAATAATATAGATATATTTTTTGGAGCATTCATTACACGCAGACATACACTGCCATAAATGTTTTTAAAAAGTGCTTAAGGCAGAAAAAATATGACACCAGACAGAAACTTGTATCTACATAAAGAAATAAACACCTCCTGAAATACTTTAAATGAAGCTAAACATAAAAGTCATATTTTGTTTATTTTTAATCAATCTAAAAGGTAATTGCCTAAAGCAAAAATAGTAGCATCAATGTATTGGGATTTTATAGCTTATGTAAAAGTAAAATGTCTGACAATATTACAGATGATGGAGAAATTTGGAGTTTACTGTTGCAAAGTTTATATACTACACATAAGGCAGTATTATATTAATATTTGAAGGTAGACTATAATTAATTAAAGATGTACATTATCAACTGTAGGGCAAACACTAAAACATATGTTAAGGAGGTATAAATAATAAGCCAGGCCAGGTGCAGTTGCTTACATCTGTAATCCCAACACTCTGGGATGCCAAGCCAGGAAGATTACTTATAGCCAGGAGTTTAATACCAGACTGGGCAATATAGTGATATCTGGTCACTACAAAAAAATTTGAAAATAAAATAAAATTAGCCAGACTTAGTGACATGCACCTGCAGACCTAGCTACTTAGGAGGCTGAAGCTGGAGGACTGCTTGAGTGCAGGAGTTCCAGGCTAAAGTGAGCTATGATCATGCTACTACACTCCAGTCTGGGTGACATAGTAAGATCTTGTCTCTAAAAACACTAAAAAATAAAAAAATACAAAGCCAATAGTGGAGATAAAATGGAATCATAAAATGTATTATGTTAATCTAAATACAAACAAGAAAAAAAAATCTAAGAGGGGGCAGGACAAATAAAAGGCAGTTACCAAGGTGATAGGTTTAAATTTAATCACATCAAAATTATTTTAATGTAAAAGGTCTAAACACTCTAATTAAAGTACCAGTTGTCAGATTGGATAAAAAGCAAGACTCAAGTGTATGCTGTCTATAAGAAACTAATTTTAAATATAAAGATTCTAGTTTAAAAATGTATCAAACACTAATCAAAATTTTTTTGTATTTAAGTAAATGTTGGCACCCTAGTTGTAAACAGTATTTGATATTGTATGAAACAATGAAATGTTATTTATCCATATTTCAATCAAGAAATAAACATTCTTCCTAAACCTGTGGCTTTCATTCCAAAGTTACTTCCAAAACATTCTGTTAACCTTTGTGTTCGTGACACAGCTAGCACTTCAAAAGAGAATCAAGACTAATACCTCGTCAGTCTTCTAAGGACAATTGGATCCACATTTAGCTGTGAACTGGATTGTTTGAGGTGTCAAAGTACTTTCATCAAAATAGAAACAGATGACTTTGTGACTTTCCTGTACTAATGTAAATGTATGCATTTATTAAACAAGACTCCACAAAACAGAGTGTGTTAGCTATTTATTGTTAAATTTCTGTGAGCTTTTTTCTACTTTTGCAATTTTATTGTTTCCAGATTATACTGATGTATGTTCTTATATTCTTTCCCCCTCTTAATCCTTCTTGTGGCATAGAAACTTCCTACTGGACAGTCTACTGGTCAGTCCACAAGCTTTCTTCTATTTGTTTGTTTTTTTTAAAAATTATATACTACTGATTCACTAATCAATAACATAAAAATAATTTTCAAAACACTTTGATTCTCTGATATCAAGGTAGAGCATATAAAATAGGTTTGTATGATGATCCTTTCTAACATAAAAACTAAGTCACCCCTCTTCTTGGGAAATTTCAACCCATTAGAAACAGCAATTTATTTTTTTATTATCTTCTGCCCTAAAACTATATATCAACATGTTTAAAATTTGGATTTGAAACCTGGTTATATTTCAGGATAAGTAATTTAACATAACAAAAAAGAATTTAACATATACAATTTCAGCTTAACAACTTTACGCCAGGTAAGGTGGCTCACGTCTGTAATTCCAGCACTTTGGGAGGCCAAGATGGACACATTACTTGAGCTGAGCTAAGTGGTGCACACTTGTAGTCTCAGGTACTTGAGAGGCTAAGGTGGGAGGATCACTTGAGCCCAGGAGGTCAAGGCTGCAGCGAGCTGTGATCTCGTCACTGCACTCCAGCCTGGGCAGCACAGCAAAACCTTTTCTAAAAAATACTTTAGGCCGGGCATGATGGCTCATGCCCGTAATCCCAGCATTTTGGGGGGCTGAGACAAGCAGATCATGAGGTCAGGAGTTTGAAACCAGCCTGGCCAACATGGTGAAACCCCAACTCTACTAAAAATACAAAAAATTAGCCGGGCGTGGTGGCACGTGCCTGTAATCCCAATTACTCAGGAGGCTTAGGCAGGAGAATGGCTTGAAGCCAGGAGGCAGAGGTTGCAGTGAGCAGAGATTGCCCCACTGCACTCCAGCCTGGGCAACAGAGCAAGACTCCATTTGAAAAAAAAGAAAAATTTAAAAAACTTTACATCATAGGACATAAAATTCTTATCAATATTTTAACAAAGGCCTGAGTGTGAGAGTCCTAAGTTTAGCGAAAAATATTACAAGTTTATTTAGTCCTCTTATTTAATCTCTTTTAAAAAAAAAGATTACCTGCTAAAATATGTTAGAGAAGAGCATAAATATACACCAATTGATTTATCTTTCCATCATCTTAAAACATAACTGGAGTGACAAAATCAAGAAGTGCAGAAAGATAAGATTGAATGAGAAATGTCTAGATACTAAAATAACCCACCGGGCACTGTGGCTCAAGCCGTAATTCTAGCTCTTAGGGAGGCAGAGGCAGGAGGATAGCTTGAGCCCAGGAGTTTGAGACCTGCCTGGTCAGTATAGCGAGACCCTGTTCTCCGCAAAAAAGGAAAAAAAACAAAAAGAAAAGAAAAAGATACTAAAATAATTATTTCAAGTGTGATAATAGAGTTATGTAGAGAAGTGTAGAGGAGAGCATTTACTTCAAAAATATTGCAGTATACTTATCTGCCAGGGAAGATAACATGATCATGAAGGTGGTTTTCCCAGGGTGAGGTTTATTCATCGCACTCTGGATGTGCAGACCCCTGAAATTTCCCCAAAAGTGGGATATTTGATGGCATAATTTGTGACTACATCGTGTTTGTGTTCTTCCCTTGTTACAAAGAAAAATAGAGTAATAAGGGAAGGCTACTCAGATGTGGAATTAGTTTTGAACTGTATTTTGTAGAATTTGATCAAGGCAAAGCTGGCTTGGGAGAAACACAGGAAGGTGCTGTCGGGAATAGTACGTGCAAAACACAGCAAGAAATACCAAGATATATTTACATAAATGTTAAAAATAGTGTATGGTACTACTGAGAAAGTGACAGATAAGTGAGCCAAGACCAGATCATGAAGAAACTTGCATGTGATACTAAAGGTTTCCATTTTTATCCTGAAAAAAGTATGGATAATATTTGGGGTAACACTTAAAATTTGTATTTTTTTTTTAAAGGATCACCTTGGAATCATGGAATATAAATTAGAGAAGAACGGGAGAGCCTGATCAATATGGAAGGAATGGCAGCAAAACAGGCAGGAAATTACACAATTCTGAAGAAAGGCAGTATTAGCAGAATGGAAACAAAAGGTAAGTTTCAATATGTTTAGAAGATACAGTTCAATATGTTTGTTGGCTAATTGTAAGTAGACATGAAGTAAATAGAAGAATTTCTAATGATTCAAAATTTTCTGAATAGTTGCCAAAAATAAATTGGGTGAGCATCTTTAGGACATATTGAGATCTTTGACATATTGAGACTAATGGACATATCAATGTTCAAAAGGAGATGTGCAAAAACTCTCACTCTGTCGCCCAAGCTAGAGTGCAGTGGCAGGATCTCGGCTCACTGCAACTCTGCCTCCTGGATTCAAGTGATTCTCCTGTCTCAGTTTTCCGAGTAGCTGAGATTATAGAAGTGCCACCATGCCCAGTTAAATTTTTTGGTATTTTTAATAGAGACAGGGTTTCACTGTGTTAGCCAGGCTAGTCTCGAACTTCTAGACTCAAGTGATCCACCCACCTCAGCCTCCCAAAGTCCTGGGATTACAGACATAAGCCACTGACTCCGGCCAAACAGTGCATCTTTAAATGTGATCCTGAGACCTCCAGTTGATCCATGATGGTATGTAGGGAGTGTCTGTATGAAAGGAGAAATAGGAGAAAACTCTATTCACACAGATCTCACAAAATTGAAGTATAAGATTACTCATTATTGGCCACCCCTGTAATCCCAGCACTTTGGCAGGCCAAGGCAGGTGAATCATAAGGTCAGGAGTTTGAGACCAGCCTGACCAACATGGTGAAACCATGTCTCTACTGAAAATACAAAAAATTAGCTGGATATAGTGGCGAGCACCTGTAATCCCAGCTACTCGGATGACTCAGGCAGGGAAATAGTTTGAATCTGGGAGGTGGAGGTTGCAGTAAGCTGAGATCGCACCACTGCACTCTAGCCCGGGTGACAGAGTGAGACTCTGTTCCCTCCCCCCAAAAAAAGCTTACTCATTATTAAAAACTTTTGTTGAAAGCTCATCATTATTCTCACAGAAATCGCATTGCATATTTAATGATTATTGCTTTGCATGCTCTGTAAAAACTGCATTGGCAAGTTTATATTGGAAAATACTTTTATGTTATTTTGTACATCTATGATTTTGCATTTTAATTAATAATATTGTGCTTTATCCGCAACTCACAAAAATGGACTAACAGTGACCCAATGAAGCATAAAGGATGGCAACAAACACTACAACACCAAATAATTTAATTTTGAAAAGATAAACAGTACAGCCTTCCAGTGAAATGTAAAGTGGGGTGGTTTTACACAAGGACCTGAAAAAGAAAAATACAAATGGGAACTGCCATTATGACTATCTGAATATTGCATTATATGGTGGGGTCCATTCACACCATCCCTTGTCAAAGAGTGAATTTTTGTCAAATGATAACGTGAGGTATATATGCCTTCGCTCCATTTTCAAAGAAAGCCCGGTTTCAATCAAGTAAACCAATTTCATTTTTCTAGAACAAGCAAATATACTATTTTCTAATGTAAATCTGATTGATTATATCACTTAAACCAAAACTATAGAGGCATCCTTCAACATTGTACATTTCACAGCAAAAACAGACAAAAGTCACACTGCTAACAAGCTGATAAAACCAGCCACAAAAGTGAATTCTATGTATTTTGCTCGGCAACAAAACAGATCAAGGTTTGGCAAAAATCTTTAAGCAAATGACTGTAGTGAATGTTGCCCAATATAAATGGCCTACAATGTTGAAGAGCAATCACTATCTTTGGGGAAATGGCCAGGTGAGATATTCAAAATATTTAACAACTGATAAGGCATAGAGAGCAACCAATCATAACAGATGAGAACTACAAGCAAATGGTACAGGACTACTGATATGTGTTAGCTTGCATACCAGCAGATATTTTGCTTTACGGCTGTATAGAGTATGAATAATTTCTTGGCAATTGTCTAATACATATATGGAGTGCTTGACAATATTTTTTGTTTGTTTATCATTAAAACTCTTTGTGTTGATTTTAGGAGAATTTTTGGCCCAAAGTTAGTCCAGATGCTCTTCTCCTTGATAGCTCTAATTAATCAATAGCTAAGTGAAAAGTTCAGAACTTTAAGAGACAGACATTGGCCAAAAGGTTTTTCAAAGTATTCTTTAGTTTCTATTTCAATAATTGTAAAGTTGCCTTTTGTTTTTGTTTTCTTTTGTTTTGTGTTAGAGACAGTAGCTCACTCTGTCAGCCAGGCTGGAATGCAGGGGTATAATCATAGCTTACTGTAGCCTTGAACTCCTAAGCTGTCCTTCCACCTCAGCCTCTCAAGTAGCTGTAATTACAGGTGCACACCACCAGGACTGGCTTTTTTTTTCAGTAGAGACAGGGTCTCACTATGTTGCTTAAGCTGTTCTCAAACTCTTGAGCTCAAATGATCTTCCTGCCCTCCAGCCTCAGCCTCCCAAAGTGCAGGGATTACAGATGGCAGCCGCCATGCTGACCAATTTTAAGTTATTAATCAGCTATTACCTACCCTAGTTTCTCAGCTACATGCTATGGTGTCCCCAGTAGAAAACTCTGTTTCTATACTCACACAACCCTTCTGATACCAAATGTGTGGGGCGTTTTGCACACCAAGAAATTATCTAATTTTATTCAGATGCCAATTAGGTGTCCAACAATCCAGTTTATTTTTATTTATTTATTTATTTTTTTTGAGACAGAGTCTCATTCTTGTCACCCAGGCTGAAGTGCAGTGGCGTGATGTCGGCTCACTGCAACCTCCACCTCTCGGATTCAAGCAATTATCCTGCCTCAGCCACCCAAGTAGCTGGGACTACAAGCACACACGACCAGGCCCAGCTAATTTTTGTGTTTTTAGTAGAGATGGGGTTTCACCGTGTTAGCCAAGATGGTCTTGATCTGAACTCGTGATCCGCCCGCCTCAGCCTCCCAAAGTGCTGGGATTACAGGCCTGAGCCACCTCGCCCGGCCTATAATCCAGTTCAATTATGACACTAACTACTCAGGTGTCAGACTCCTTTGGTTTTAGGGCTCAGACCCACAACAGTGCCCTCACTTCAGAGGCCAGGTCCGAGTATCAGATTTCTCATAGCATACTTCTGACTGACACATGGATAAATTGAGTTTCCCAGGACTCCCTCGTCAGGTTCAATAATTTGTTAGAATGGCTCACACACAGAACCCAAGAAGCCATGTTATTTATTTATGTTTACTTGTTTATTATAAAGGATATAAATGAACAGCCAGATGAAGAGATACCTAAGGCAATGTCAGGAAGGGTCCCTAGTGGAGAAGCTTCTGTTCCTGTGGAGTTAGGGTGTGCTAACCTCTAGCAGGTGGATGTATTCACCAATCTAGAAATTCATCAAATCTCATTGTTCAGAAGATTTTATGGGGCTTAATCTCTAGTCCCCATCCCCAACTTTGCAGAGTTGGAGGAGGGTGGAAGCTGAAAGTTCCAACCTCTAATCACTTGGTTACTGGTGACTAGACCTATCTTGAGATTATCGAGCGTCTTCATCCTAAATCACCTCATTAGCATGAACCCAGGTGAGGTCAAAAGGGGTTTGTTATGAATAACAAAAGACTTCTACCACTAAGGAAATTCCAAGGGTTTTAGCGCCTGGATCCAGGGACAAAAAACAAATATATTTCTTATCATATCACAGTCTCTGCTTGAATTGTTAGTGTTCCCACCAGTAGAGTTGTCCTGTCTTAGAAGGAGAAAGCAGAAAAAAAATATTGTCTAGACCAAGCATCATGGTCTCAGTTAGGTATTTTCCCCTGGGTTTGGTGACCTGCCTCCCTCTATTATACCTGTAATGCTTGACAGAGATGACAACCAATCACACTGAGAGACAGGACTCCTAAGATCTCTTTTTTTTGTTTCTTTCCTTTTTTTTTAGTAGAGACAGTCTTGCTATGTTGCCCAGGCTGGAGTGCAATGGCTATTCACAAGTGTGATTATAGCACACTGCAGCCTCAATCTCCTGAGCTCAACTGATCCTCCCTCCTCAGCATCCTGAGTGCCTGGGACTACAGGTGCATGCCACAGCACCCAGCCTCCCTAAGTTATTGAATAGAATATTATAAAGCAGTTAATATGCAAAATTTCTTGTGATAGAGAAAAAGATGCAAAGCCTGAATAACATGTACATTTGTTCCATCCTCTTGTTGTAATTTAGATAAATTCTATCTTAGTACAGAAGTGACTCAAGCTTTGTGGTTCTACCATCTCCTGGTGTGTTTGTCAAGTTCATCTTTTTGCAGTAAAGGAAATCAAGTGGTCATTGCAAACCAGAATTGTCTAAAGATCCCCCTGACTCACCATGCTATTGCAGAAGAGTTTTTGTTGTTTAGTTAACAATTTCTTTCTGGACTGGAAAGGGTTGATGAGATCAGTATTGATAGGGCACCCGCAACATGGGCAGCAATAATAGATGTTGTTATTAATACATTAATAAATGGGAGTTTTGTCCAAGTGCCCATCCCCAGGCTACTTTCTTGATAACAAATAACAGGAAGGTAAAAATATGCCTCCAGATCTTAATTCAGAATTTAACAAGTAGGTTATGAAAAACTGTGAATGAGGTCAAAGTTTAGCATCTTCTCAGTGTGCCGTGCAAATAAATGGGCAGCTGGTTCAAGGTTACGCTTTTCACATTTAAAAACAATACCTCTTGAAAGGAAATGATAGATAAGATAATAACATTTCTTTATGACATGGCATAGTCAATAAAACACATTTGTATGGTTTCAAAATGTTGTTCAAGTGATAAATCTTTGAAATGCATTCAATATTTTGACTTCAGGCCTGAAATACCTTAAGTTTAATATTTAAGATTTCACAGTTTCTCAGGGAAAACCAAAGTACAGTTCTGTGGTTACAGCAAGAGTGTATTCTTTTCTAACTTGGGGATTTTTTCCCCTATGTAAAGGGGATAACGTGGCCAGTCATGGTGGCTCATGTCTGTAATTCCAGTACTTTGGGAGGCCGAGGCAAGACGATTGCTTGAGCCCAGGAGTTTAAGACCAGACTGGGCAACATAGTGAGACCTCATCTCTGCAAATAATACAAAAGTTAGCCAGGCATGGTGGCACACATCTGTGGTCCCAGCTACTTCGGAGACTGAGGTAGGAAGGTCACCTGAGCCTGGGCAGTCAAGACTGAAGTGAACCAAGATCATACCACTGCATTCCAGCCTAGGTGACAGAGTGAGACTCCGTCTCAAAAAAAAAAAAGAGGGGACAAACAACATATTTAAGCATATGCTTTAAAATCATATTCACATGCTACAACTAAAACATCAAGATAGAAATTTCAAAGCCAAAAACTTCCCTAAGAGTTACATTAACAATTATTTTGCAATTACTTCCCAAATTCTAATATTTGACTTTTAAGTAACTGAAAAATGTGGAAAGTAATTACAATGAAAAGAGTTGCATAATTTCTGAATCCATGTTTGATCCAAATAGCCAGAACTACTTGAGAGAGCTTACAATTCTTAATGCTATTCTCAACAACCCATAATTATACATTTTTATAAAATAGAAGGAATAAAAAGTAAGAAAAGAAACTGCCTGGAGTGGGGAGATAAAAAGGGATAGGTTAATGGGTACAAAAATACAGTTAGAAAGAGTGAGATGTAGTGTTTGGTAGCACAATAGGGTGAGTATAATTGACAATAATTTACTGTGTATTTCAAAACAACTAAAAGGTGGAATTGGAATGCTGCTAACCCAAAGAAATGATAAATGCTTAAGTTGGTGGATACCATGATCATCCTGATTTGATCATTACATATTGTATGCTTATATCAAAATATCATATGTACCCAAGAAATATTGCATAGATAATAAATTATCTATCCATAATAATAAAAAATTTTAAATTTTGATTAAAAAAAAAGAAACTGCCTGGATGTGGTGTCTGACTTTAAACTCAAATAGAGACACCTTGATGAAAGAATGGAAACCATAGTATTCTTCTCATAAATATGAAACAAGCTTAATAAATTATAAAAATAATAGTCACAAAAGTTAATGTTTTACTTTTACTAATTCAAAACTATGATTGACTTTAAAAGCTATGCATAAGTAAAACCATGATTAATTTTTATTCAAAACTGTGATTAATTTTTTAATAATGAGATATATATATATATATATATATATATATATATATATATTTTGAGACTGAGTCCTGCTTTGTCGCTCAGGCTGAAGTGCAATGGCGCAATCTCAGCTCACTGCAACCTCCCCATCCTGGGTTCAAGCGAATTCTCCTGCCTCAGCCTTCTGAGTAGCTAGGATTACAGGCACGTGCCAACATGCCAGGTCTCAAACTCCTGACTTCGTGATCCACCTGCCTCGACCTCCCAAAGTGCTGGGATTACAGGCGTGAGCCATCGCACCTGGCCCAGATAATTTTTTTTTAGAGTGCTTTGAAATTGACAACAAAATTGAGCAGACAGTGTAGAGAGTTCCCATATACCTCCTGCCCCAAAAACATGCACAGCTTTCCCTGCTATCATTAGCCCACCAGAGTAGTATTAATACATTTGTTACAACTCATAGGCCTAAGTTCACACATCATTATCACTCAAAGTTCATAGTTTAGGGTTCTTCTTTGTGTTGTATATTCTAAGGTAATTAGTGAGAAATAATGACATGTATTCACCATTATAGTGTCATACAGATTGAAGAATGTCAAACAGAATAGTTTCTTCATTGCTCTCAAAATTCTCCGTGCTCCACCTAGTGATTCCTTCCTCCCTACAATCTCTGGCTACCACTAATCTTTTTATTGTTTCCATGGTTTTGCCTTTTCTGGAATGTGATATGGTTGGAATCATACTTTAGGTAACCTGTTCAGATTGGCTTATTTCACATAGTAATATGCATTTCAAATCCCTCCTTGTCCACTCATGGCTTGATAGCTCATTTCTTTTTACTGCTGAATAATATTCCATTGTCTAAATATATCCACTCACTTACCATAGGATATCTTGGTTGCTTCCAAGTTTAATCCATCATGAATAACACTGCTGTAAACTATTAATGTGCAGGTTTTTGTGCAGACATATTTCAGTTCATTTAGGTAAATGCCAAGGAACATGATTGCTGGAGCATATTAAGGGTATGTTTAATTGTGTAAGAAACTGCCAAACTGCCTTCCAAAGTGACTGTAACCATTTTTGCATTTCCACCAGCAATGAATGAGAATTCCTATTACTGCACATCCTCTCCAGCATTTGGTGTTGTCAGTGTTTTGGAGTGTGGCCATTCCGGTAGATACATAGCAGTAAATCATTGTTGTTTTAATTTGCAATTCTTTAATGATATGTGATGCTTAACATCTTTTCATATGCTTATTTGTCATCTATATATCTTCTTCAGTGACAAGTCTGTTCACTCTTTGGCCCATTTTTTAACTAGGTTGTTTATTTTCTTACTGTTGTGCTTTAAAAGTTCTTCTTTGAATATTTTGGATTAGTAGTTGTTTCGTTAGAGTAGGTAGCTAGTCAGACATGAACAGGGCAGGAGAGGGTCTCCACCCCTACCAGGAATGTTAGGTGACCATCAGATGATGTTCAGGGAGTTGTCACACTGCTTCGCTAAAATAATAATTGGTCACAGCTGGCACCAGGTAAGGCAGTCTTCCAATAGATAAAAAACACCTGAAACTGGTGGTCATCAGCTTTCCAATAAGATCTCAGGGGTTGAGCAAGTGGGCTAAAGCATGCAGGTTAAGAGGCAAAATGACAGAGTTTAATTGGTATATGACCTACCAGGGCATTCCACACACCTCAGGTGAGCATGCGTACAACTCCAGTAAACACACTGTGCATGCTCAACTTCCAAGTGCTAGCCAGCCACCATGGATGCTAGCAGCTCGCCCCAACGGAAGAGTCGAGGAAAAGGGACAAAAGATGCTAGAAGTATGCCAGCATATAAAACCCTAAGTCCAAGGTCAAACGGCGCATTTGTCCTCCAAGATGCCTGCTTGGTTCTCTCTTTCTTTTCGTTCCTGCTCTAAAGCTTTTTAATAAATTTTCACTCCTGCTCTAAAACTTACCTCTGTCTCTTCTTCTGCCTTATGCCCCTCAGTCAAATTGTCTTCTGAGGAGGCAAAAATTGAGGTTTCTGCGGACCCGTGTGGATTCACTACTGGTAAAAGCGTAATTGATATGTCTTTTACAAATACATTTTTCCAATCTATGACTTGTCTTCTCATGCTCTTTACAGTGTCTGTCAAAGTAGCAGAAGTATTTAATTTCTTTCTTTCTTTTTTTTTTTTTTTGACACAAGATCTCACTCTGTTGCCTAAGCTGGAACACAGTGGTGAGATCATGGTTCACTATAGCCTCAAGCTCCTGGACTCTGATGATTCTCCCATCTCAGCCTCCTGAGTAGCTGGGAATACAAGAGCATGCCACCACACCCTGCTAATTTTTGTGTTTTATTGTGGAGACATGGTTTTATCATGTTGCCCACACTGGTCTCGCACCCCTGCATTCAAGCAATCCACCTGCTTTGGCCCCCCAAAGTGCTGGGATTACAGACATGAGCCACTGCACCCAGCCTATTTAATTTCAGCAAAGTCCAGTTCATCAATTATTTCTTTCATGGATTATCCCTTTGTGTTGTATCTAAAATGTCATCACCATACCCAAGGATATCTAGATTTTCTTATATGTTGTCTTTTAGGAGTGTTATAGTTTTGTATTTTACATTTAGGTATATGATTCATTTTGCGTTAATTTTTATGAAAGGTCTGTGTCTAGGTTAATTTTTTGGTATGTGGATATCTATGATTAATTTTTGTTAAGTATCTTCAGTTGGGCTTTCTCTCCTGAACAATGTACTCATTAGATGCAAAAAATTTGGGGAAAACACTAATCTGGAGTCAGAAAAGAAAAAAAATGAGGCTGAGATCCTGGAAAAACACCAGTATTTAAGGAGTAGGTCAAGGGAGCTCTGGAGTGACTGTTGCCTGTCTGAGTCATCCCAAGTCCATTGAAATAACTGTTTCTTTTTGCTATCACCTGCTTTAATTACTTGATGAAAGCTGCTTTGGGAAGAGGGTGACATTATACTGAAGAGGCAGTTCCTTGCAGCTAAGTTGGGTTGACCTAAAGGAGCTCACAGGTAAAAGCTGTGCACTTACTGCATCTGGGCAGCGGACTCTTCCTTGAAGAGGGATCTGTTTACCTGAGAGGATAACTTTGCTCTTAGGGAGTAGATACTGATTTAGGGATAAAGGATCGGGATGTCAGCAACTTACTCTCAAATGGTTCAACAACAATAATAATATATACTTGCTATTACTATATTATTTAGGAAGAGAAAGCAAACATAATAAGACATTAACAATTGCTAAGTCTAGGTGAAAGATAAATGGGCATTCATCATACTACACTTGCAACTTTCCCATACATTTGACATTTTCTAAAATTAGAAGTTGGGAGAGGCCTGGCAAGGTGGCTCATGCCCATAATCCCAGCACTTTGGGAGGCAATGCAGGGGGATCACGAGGTCAGAAGTTCAAGACCAGCCTGGCCAGCATGGTAAAACCTTGTCTCTACTAAAAATACAAAAATTAGCCAGGCATGGTGGCACGCGCCTGTAGTCTCAGCTACTCGGGAGGCTGAGGCAAGAGAATTGCTTGAACCTGGGAGGCGGAGGTTGCAGTGAGCTGAGATTGCACCACTGCACTCCAGCCTGGGTGACAGAGTGAGACTCCATTTCAAAAAAAAAAAGTTGAGAGAAAAAAAGTTCATGAACCCCAAACAATTGGTATCTGTGAAACAGCCCCAACCAAATATCTATGATGCTTTATTCCTTGACTTAACCATATTTCCATTAAGGGCCAATTGTAACATCAGAAAAACCAGGCGCAGTGGCTCATGCCTATAATCCCAGCACTTTGGGAGGCCGAGGTGGGTGGATCACCTGAGGTCAGGAGTTCCAGACCAGCTTGGCCAACATGGTGAAATCCCGTCTCTACTAAAAATACAAAAAATTTGCCAGACATGGTGGTGCGTGCCTGTAATCCCAGCTACTCAGGAGGCTGAGGCAGGAGAAAAGCTTGAACCCAAGAGGCGGAGGTCGCAGTGGGCCCAGATCATGCCATTGCACTTTAGCCGGGGCAACAAGAGCAAGACTCCATCTCAAAAACAACAACAACAAAAACCACACACTAGAACAGGCTGTTTTGGGGAACTTGAGATGTTCCGGATTGAGATGTGCTATAGGACAGGGCAGGATCCTCTTGTACTGGAGTCTGTGTGCTGTACAATTGTATATCACCACTGAGGCAGAGGCCCACAAAATCAAAGCAAAGAAAGTGTAAGCAAATTTTACTGGGCTTGAGGCTTATATTATTTGGGGCGAGAGGAGAGCTTTTAAAGAAAAAGTACATAAATTTAGTATAAATGTTAACATTTAGAATGAAGAAAAGAAATAAAACACTACAAATTTTGTGATGCTAAGAGATAACACGAATATTTCTAGAAATACTACATTTTCATTAAGTTCTCAATACATCTCTCATGTATTTTTTACATTTCTTGCCTGTGTACTTCCATAGCCTCTTCATATAATGATTTCAATATTTTATTTTTATTTTTTAATTATTTTTTTCTTTTTTTCATGAAATCTGTTTTATATCAATATTTTATTTTTATAGAAAGAATAGAAATGGGATTCAGTATTCTCTATAACAACAGGCTTGAACAATTTTTAAAAATTATTGATAGTTTGGATACATAAACATGTGACTTTACTCACAGACATAAATGCTGTTTGTAGTATTGCTACAGAGTTGTGACTGGTAAAGAAATTCTATTTTCTGTGATTTTTAGCAAAAAGGAGAAAACTGTATGGTACATTTATAATTGCACATGTTGCGTTACCAAATACATTCCTGATATGTGAGAACTTCTATTTTGACCAGGTGTTTATGGAAACCAAGTCTTTTGCTGACAGTTTTTCACAGACTAGCTTCTGTCTCCACTAATTCCAGCTGTGTTTCTTCTCTACCACCTATATGCTTGTGGTGCAAAGTTTCTGCATTTATATCATTGTTCAACTTCTAGCCCTGAACCTATGTGTTAATACTCCTATGAGTTGACAAAATAGTACTGATTTTACACCTTCTCTAATAGTTGCTACCTAACTACAGATGGAAGTGAATGTCAACCTCATATATACATAACCCTTTTTTTTTCTTTTTTTTTTTTAAAGACAGGGTTTCACCATGTTGGCCAGGCTGGTCTTGAACTCCTGACCTCAGGTGATCCACCCACCTCAGCCTCCCAAAGTGCTGAGATTACAGGCGTGAGCCACCACGCCAGGCCTACATAACCCGTTAAATACATACTAAACATGTTCCCATCTCAACTTCCTTTTACCTGGTTCCCCAAAATATCCCCACAGCCACTCCCACAGTACTTAATCCAAAGGGAAATATGAAGAGCAGAAATCTGAATGGAAAGAAACAGCAATATTAACCAATTATACTTAGAATAATTTCTATAAATGTATACAATTAGATTGTTTTGAGCAATAGAATGCCAATAATAATTCCTCTCCAAAGACAATTCTATAGTAAAAGCAGAATGAAATGTGTGTTCCAAGATAATAAGGAACAATGTAAAATTCCTGACTACTAAATGTTGTTCATGTGTTTTAAACTGATAATGATGCTATCAAGTCTATATGATATTCAAATGATCTTTTATGCTTTTAAATGTACTGTAAAAGTTTCCATTCAAAAATATCATAGTTAAAATATTAAAATTATATCCTTTTTAGCTTTTTTAACTAGTTATGAAATTTTTTAGATATTAATTTTAAAACGTTTAAGGGGGAAATTTTTAAAATTATTTTAGGTTGTATAGAAATAAAAATGTTTGAAGACCAATGCCCTAGATCCTCTAAGCTTTTTGCCTTTATCAAATTAATTCATCAGTAATCTGTCAACCTGGATAATACTCTAGTTCCCTCATAGAAATGACTTCACAGACTATGAGCTAACATATTACACTCTCCTTTTGTAGAACTAAAACACAAATTACCCCTTCCCCAACCTTTTAAAATTATTTTGAATGTGTTTCATTATACCAATCAAGATCCCTGGAAGATATATGCCTCTTAAAGTATATGGTAAGGAAAAGTTTGTTCATCTTGATACACAGGTATGGTCTGTAACATATCACAGTTCCATTTTATCTTCTATGTCCTCAAAGTTCAGAGTTAACTTTAGCACTCAGTTTACTTTCTCATAGATTAGGTTTCCTAGCACATAATTATTCCTTGGCCACCTCAGTTGTTACTCGCATTAGACCTTCTTTACTTATCTTAATGGTTTTATGGTTTTATTGTACTTATGAGAGAGTGAGTAGATTGCTTGCTCCCGTTGACCTTTAACTCACCCACTGAGCAAATAATACACAAACTAGTTTGGAAAATTCAGTCGAATTAAGCAAATCATCAACCTGAAATGAAAAGAAATATGTTAGATAATGGTATTATTGACAGCTAGATAACAATGCTTAGAAAACCGAATTACTAGTGTATTTATTAGATGGCCAGAAATTTAAATTATTAAAATCAGTACATTTTTCTCTTCTCACTGACAATCCTACTAATTATTCCTGTTTTGTGACCAAAAACCTAGGGATTAGTAATAGGACATATGGGAAATTCACAGCTGTTTTCAAGAAAACAATAGCCACGTGGACAAATATTATGGATTAAAAATAATTATAATTATTATACAATGTATACATGCATTGCACTGTCATATTGTACCTTACACATATATACAATTATTATATGGTTAATATAAATAAAGTATTAATATGAAAAAAATTATGAGGCCAAAATTATGGTTAGCAGCCCAGTCTTAGTAAATAGAACAAGAAAGAAATCATGTAGGAAGTGACCATATGATAAAACAGCAAATACTATTAAGTTCTAAAATATTTTGCAAGGCTACTTAAAATAATTAAATACCATCAATATTATATTTGTAAAATATTACCAAACCCAATTTAGGAAATGAATGCATTTGTGATAAGCCTTCTGGTAGTAGTTCATATAATGAATTGTTGCCCATTATTTAAAATATTTATTTAAATGCATATATATTGCTGGGCATGGGCTTGTCCCTGTTATCCCAGTACTTTGGGAGGCTGAGGTAAAGAATCACTTGAGGCCAGGAGTTGGAGACCAGCCTGGGCAACATATTGAGACTCTGTCTCTACAAAAAATTTAGAAATTAGCTGCGCATGCCAGCATATATACGCTGTTTTAGGCAAGTCCAGGGACTGTTGGAGAGTGTCCCTTTTCAAGAATCACGCGATGCTTGCAAAGGGGTTGCTCTTCAGTTTAAACACTCTTTTTGCTCTTTTTACCTTGACAAAAAATCCACCATGAAATTTTCCCTTGCAAAAAATAATTTAAAATACATCTTGGAAAGAGAGTTGGCTGGGTGTGGTGGCTCATGCCTGTAATCCAGCACCTGGGGAGTTCAAGGCAGGCAGATTGCTTAAGCTTGGGAATTCGAGACCAGCCTGGGGAACATGATAAAACTCCATCTCTACAAAAAATACAAAAAAATTAGCCAGGTGTGGTGGTGCACACCTGTAGTCCCAGCTACTCGGGCGACTGAGGTAGGAGGATCATTTGAGCCTGGGAAGTCAAGGCTGCAGTAAGCCGTGATCACGCCACTATACCACTCCAGCTGGGCTTTGGAGTAAGACACTGTCTTAAAAATGAAAAATAAAAAAGAAAGATAAGAAAAGAAAAATGGAGAATTCTCCGTATCTTATTTTCATGAGTCCTACCTCTGTTAAGTCTTTCTTTTATAATTCAAACAACATGTGGACTATGTCTCTGCTACAAAAATGAGGTACCTTGTGTTACACATCTATTGCTGGAAAAATATGTTCAAAGTCAGAATTTCATGGTAAAACATCATCTGTCCACTCATTGTTCTAGGTAGTTTAATAAAAGCTTATTTCAAAAAAAAAAAAAAAAAAGATTATTTTAAAATGTTCTGACACCCCAGTTAACTGGAACCAGGACATAATTATCCACATTAGGACTAGGGAATGAACAAAACTTATTTGCTTTTTTGTCATTTTGCCCTCCCTAGTATAAATTCTTGTTGATTGAGTTTAGTGAGACACTTTTTTTATTTCTTTTTGAGACAGAGTCCCTCTCCGTCACCCAGGCTGGAGTGCAGTGGTGAGATCATGGCTTACTGCAACCTCCACTTCCTGGGTTCAAGTGATCCTCCTACTTCAGCCTCCTGAGTAGTTGGTACCACAGGGGCATGCCACCACACCTGGCTCAATTTGTATCTTTGTAGAGACAGGGTTTCACTATGTTGCTCAGGCTGGTCTCAAACTCCTGGGCTCAAGCAATCCTCCCGCCTTAGCCTCTCAAAGTGCTGGGATTGCAGGTGTGAGCCACCATGCCTGGCCTACTGAGGCTTTTCTCCCCATGCCCTATAAAGAAAGGAAGAAAGGAAAACTCTCCTCCACAGTAGTTTAAGCAGTGTCCTTCACTGCTGCTCCAGCCAGCACCATGTCTTTACAAATCAAACGTTTTTTGAGAGTAGGAGGAGGGACGAAATGCTAGATATTCCAAGCTTGAAGCATTCTTTTAGTTAGCTCCTTTCTGGGGATCTGCAAGTGTAATTCTTAAAATCACAAACTCTCCTTGGCTTTAAAATCAGAGGTAGTTATCTATTAAGGCATAGACCATGGACCAGAGACAATAGGCTCAACCACTTTACTAATGGAGAAAGAGACATGCAGATGAGTTGTCATTTACCTTTTTTTTTTTTTTTTTTTTAAGAAATGGGGTTACTGCTGTGTTACCCAGGCTAGAGTGCAGTAGCTATACTGGCTATTCACAGGCGCGGTCATAACACAGGGCAGCTTCTAATTCCTGGCTTCAGGCTATTCTCCTACCTCAGCCTCCTGAGTAGCCGGGACTACAGGCATGCCCTATCACACTTAGCTCAGAAACCCAACTTAAACCGTCTAACTTAAAATAGAAATGTATTGGCTCAAATAATTCCGAATGACAAGGCTATTGCTGTTAATCCAGGTTCAGGTTCAAACAATGTTATCAAATTCTCTTTTCTTGGCTCTATTTCTCTTTGTATGTTGGTGTAGGGACCAAGGGAAAGTTCTCCCTCTGCCCTCTAAAACTTTGCTGAAAATGAACTGACAATAGGCAGATTCATTTTTAAAAAGAGATGTAAATTTATGTAACATGTTTATGCATGGGGGTATTGCAAGAGCATGATTACCCAACAACCCAATGAGGTTCAGATGCTTGTATGCCCTTCTTCATAGGAGAAAAGAAGATGTGGAAAACATGGCCTTTTTGTGGCATAGTTAATTATTTTTAGGGGAGACGAATGGGCCCTTTGCACAGATAATGGTTAGTAAATAACCCTCTTTGAGAATCAAATGAGACCAGAGAACAGTATGTGGGCTGTGGGGATGATGTTTAATTTTTGGTCTCTTCCTCCCTGATATTATAACCTTCTCTGGTTAATGAAATTTGAGGGAGAAGATCAATGGCAATTATGTTCCTCTTTGGTGGGTCCGGTTTCTAGGTAGATAAAAGAAATCTAGAGAACAGCCACACCCTGTGCTTTCTGAGAAACAGAGGATTGAGAAGTGAGGAAAGTCAGAGACCTGAGACTGCTTTGGTTCAGTGTGTCAAGTCTCCATATTTTGGGGTATCATTTTCTGAGCCCAAACTTTGGTATCACACTAAAGAGAGTCTTTCTCCGTGTCGCAGGGATCGTGTTTAATGGTGGCCCCAGAGTTATATCTATCCAGCATTGTGAGCTCACATTAAAGAGGAACTTACCCCATTAATTTTTTGTTTGGGATAGATTATACTCCAATTCCAAAGCAAGACCAAGGACGGTACTCAAGTGATAGGCCTACTGCTATTGACAGAGAATATAAAACCAGAAGGAAAAAGGAAGAAAAACTTGTTAGTCAGACAAAAGTGTCGGCTCCGAGAGGGACTAGAAAGCAAATTATAATCAACATAAAACTCACAGAAATGGCTATAAATTTAGGAATGTTTAAAATGAACCTGTTTTTACAAAGGAAACATTGAGCAGGAGTTGGGTACTAGAAGCCAGTTTGTTACAGGGCCTGCTCTCCTGGGGAAGATAAATCTAAACAAAATCACTAGACCAAACACATAGTTAGTTAGGCTGCATGATAACTGCATAGTCTGCACTCAAGAGTCAGTGGAGTCTCTGGGGGCCTTAAGCTTTCCCAGAAACTTGAAGAGTACCATCCCCCAAATTTTTCAAATATTCTCGTCTTTATCTAGAAGGCTATAAGATTTGTGAGATGTTTTGAGTTCCACAGATCCTCTAGGAAGATCCAATATATCTGATGGAATCTTGAAGAACCATCAGGATTTCCTGGATGTTGGCCAACTTAAAACTGTAGACTAGATATTCTCAATGTTTGTTAACTGCACTACAGCAGTGGTTCTTAAAATGTGGACCCCAACCAGCAGTGTCAGTAACACCTGGGAATTCTTTAGAAACCTAAATTCTCAGCTGGGCGCAGTGGCTCACGCCTGTAATCCCAGCACTTTGGGACGCTGAGGCAGGCGGATCACCTGAAGTCAGGAGTTCGAAACCAGCCATGGCCAACATGGTGAAACCCTGTCTTTAAAAAAAAAAAATTAAAAAAAAAAAAGAAACCTAAATTCTCAGGCCTGCACCCCAATTCTGCTGAAACAAAAAAACTCTAGGCTCACAGCCATCACAGTGGTTCACACCTGTAATCCTAGCATTTTGGGAGGCTGAAGAGGGCAGATCACTTGAGCCCAGGAGTTTGAGACTAGCCTGGACAACATGGCAAGAACTCATACAAAAATTAGCTGGGTGTGGGGCATGCGCCTGTAGTCCCAGCTACTCAGGAAGCTGAGATAGGAGGATCACCTGTGCCTGGGAGCCAAAAGCTATTATAGTGAGTCATGTTCACACCACAGCATTCCAGCCTGGGTGGCAGAGTAAGACTCTGTTTCAAAAACAAACAAAAATTTGTAGGGGTTGGGGACTAGCATCTGTGTTTTAGCAAACCCTCCAGGTGATTCTAATGCAACTAAAATTTGAGAACCATGGACCCAGAAGTAGACTGGAAATGAAGCTTACCAACCAGATTCTTAAAACATCCTTAGTGGTAGTTCACATTATTGATCCACTAGAAGAAAGTGGACTAACGAGTCCGGAACAACTCTCAAAGGAGCTTTAGATAACTCCCAACCAAGTTCATGAAGAATGATCATGACTTTCATATAGATTATACTGTTAGCTGGTCATTCATTCCATAAATAAATGGACTGTATAATTCTATAGAAACAAAGTGTTTTGGTGGGTTTTTCCCTTTTTCATCTATTTTATATAAAGAGACTATTGTTACTATCCAAATTAATAGTTGTAATACATTCTGATTTATATAATGCAAAGCAAAATTGCCATAATTCCATTTCATTAAAAACACATCCTGTGTGGTAATGCTAAAATAATCAATATCAATGATCAATATCATGTAATATCCTGCATAACACAAATATAGGAATGCCTCCAAAAGTTAGAGCTTGGAAAGTAACCATCACAGTTTTAGATAATAGAATGTACATTAAACAATGTAATTGTGATTTTGTACTATTTGAAATAAATTTAAAAAGTCAATTACACCCTTGCTCTGATAGAGAAGTAAAGGTAAAAATTGAGATGTTGAAGATGGTGAAGAAGAAGTATTGGGAAGCTATACTTGGTGATCTCTAAGAGCTAACATTTATAGAGCACTTACATGTGCCAGATGTGTTATGAGCTTAGACAAACATTAACCCAGTGGAGCATTAAAACATTACTCTAAGGTAAGTCTTTTTATTAACTTGCTCCGCTTTGGAGAAGAGGAAACAGAACAACTCTTAGAAGAAAATATAGTGGGTAATCATGATCTTGGACTAAGCAATGATTTTTTAAATATACCAGAAGCACAGGCAATCAAAGAAACAATAGCTAAATTAGACAAAATTTAAAACTCTTGTGCTACAAAGGACATCATTAAAAATGGGAGAAAATATTTATCTGATAAGATACTTATATTTAGAATATATAAAGAACTCTTACAACTCAATAATAAAAAGATTAAAAACCCACTTAAAAACTGAGCAGTAGCTGGGTATGCTCATAGTCCCAGCCTCAAGAGGCTGAGGCAGGAGGATTGCTTGAATCCAGGAACTCAGGAGCTCAGGACTGTGTATGCTATCATTATGCCTGTGAATAGCCACTGCACACCAGCCTGAGCAACATAGTGAGATATCATCTCTTAAAAAAAGATTGTTGTGTGTTTGTGAGTGTGTGTGTTTTTTAACTTGATTTTAACTTGATTTGACAACCAGTGGTTAGTTTTCATTTACAGTGGCACTTTTACTGAGAGTGGTAACAGGTACATAGGTAACCAAAGTATAGAGCTTGCTTGGTGACTCTTCACCATCATTATGTTTTCTGGACAACCACATATGGATATAGTATGGAACATTCCTTATTCTTTTGGCCCAGAAAGCTTTGTTTAGCCTGGTATCAATCCCCTCAGCTGGAATCCCCATCTCCTTCGTGGCAAATTTCTTTTTCTTTCTTTTTTTCTCTTTCTTTTTTTTTTTTTTTTAAGTCAGAGTCTCCCTCTGTCACCCAGTCTAGAGTTCAGTGGCACAATCTTGGCTCACTGCAACCTCCACCTCTTGGGTTCAATGGATCCGCCTTCCTCAGCCTCCTCAGTAGCTGGGATTGTAGGCACACACCACTATGGCCAGCTAATTTTTGTATTTTTAGTAGAGTCAAGTTTTCACCATGTTGGCCAAGCTGGTCTCAAACTCCTGACCTTAACCTGATCCACTTGCCTCAACCTCCCAAAGTGCTGGAATTATAGGTGTGAGCCACTGCACCTGCCATGGCAAATTTCTATATCTCTTTAAGTGTCTGAGAGGCAGGCTTCTTAAAGCCCACTCCATGGATGCCCTTGTGAATGTTGATGGTGTATTCTCAGGTCACCACATCATTGATGGAAGAATGGCCCTTCTTGTTGCCACCCTTCTTTGTGGGAGCCATTCTGCTGGGCCCAACTTGGAAAGAAAAGGGCAAAGATTCTGGATAGACATTTATCCATGAAAAGTATACAAATGACCAACGAGCACATGAAAAGATGTTCAATATCATTAGTCATCAAGGAAAAGCAAATCAAAACCACAATGAAATATCACTTCACACCTACTGGAATGCCTGCAATCAAGGACAGAAAAAAAGTATTGGCAAGGATGTGAAGACACTGGAACCCTCATATACTGCTGATGGGAATTTAAAATGGGGCCGCCACTTTAGAAAATAGTGTGGCAATTAGTTCTTCAAACAATTAAACATAGAGTTACCAAATGATATGGTTTGGCTCTGTGATCCCACCCAAATCTCTTCTTGAATTGTACTCTCATAATTCCCATGTGTTTTGGAAGGTAGTCATGGGGCAGTTTCCCCCGTACTGTTCTTGTGGTAGTGAATCAGTTTCACTAGATCTGATGGTTTTATCAGGGGTTTCCACTTTTGCATCTTTCTCATTTTCTCTTGCTGCCTCCATGTAAGTAATGCCTTTCACCTTCTGCCATGATTCTGAAGCCTCCCCAGTTATGTGGAACTGTAAGTCCTGTTAAACACCTTTTTCTTCCCAGTTTCAGGTATGTTTTTATCAGCAGTGTCAAAATGGAGTAATACACCATATAACCTGGCAATCTCATTCCTAGGTATAAACTCAAGAGAAAGAAAATATATGTCCACTAAAACACTAGTACACAAATGTTCATAGCAGCATTATTCATAATGTAACCACCCAGTGGGTTCACCTTGCCCACTGCCTAGACAGAGTCAATTTATAAAGACAGGAGGATTGCAATAGAGAAAGAGTAGTATGCACAGAGCCAGCTATGTGGGGACCAGAGTTTTATTATTATCAAATCAGTCTCCCGAAACATTTGGGGATCAAAGTTTTTAAGGATAATTTGGTGGGTGGAGGAAAGACAGTGAGTAAAGAGTGCTGATTGGTTGGGCTGGAGATGACATCATGGGAAGTCGAAGTTGTCCTCTTGTATTGAGTCAATTCTTAGGTGGGGGCCACAAGATCAGATAAGCCAGTTTATCAATCTGGGTGGTGCCAGCTGATTCTTCAAGTGCAGGGTCTGCAAAATATCTCAAGCACAGATCTTAGGAGCAGTTTAGGGAGGGTCAAAATCTTGTAGCCTCCAGCTGTATGTCTCCTAAGCCATAATTTCTAATCTGGTGGCAAATTTGTTAGTCCTACAAAGGCAGTCTAGTCCCCAGGCAAGAAGGAGGTTTGTTTTAGGAAAGGGCTATTATCGTCTTTGTTTTAAACTATAAACTAAGTTCCTCCCAAAGTTAGTTCAGCCTATACCTAGAAAGGAACAAGGACAGCTTAAAGGTTAACAGCAAGATGGAGTCAATTAGGTTAAATCTCTTTGACTGTCTCAGTCATAATTTTGCAAAGGCAGTTTCAATAATAGTCAAAAGGTGAAAATATCACTAATGAAAAAAAAATGTGTTATATCTATACTATGAAATATCATTTAGATATATTTCTTCATAAAAAATAATGAAGTTCTGATGCATGCTTGTAAAGGAAAAAGCAAACTGTTTTTTCTCTCTGCTCACTGACCAGATGTGTGGGCACCTACAGCTCAATTCAATCCTGATTACATGGAGGTAGTGTCAGATCCCACAGATTAAGGGCTCAAACCCACATGACCACCTCCATTTCACATGCCAATCGCAAGTAATAGATGTAAGCTACACTTCTGACTAATATGCTATAAATCAGGGTTCATACTGACACTTCCTTGGGGTTAATTTGCCGGCTGATATGGTTTAGATGTTTATCCTTACCAAATCTCATGTTAAAAATGTGATCCACAATGCTGGAGGTGGGGCATAACAGAAGGTGTTTGGCTCATGGGGGTAGATTCCTCATGAATGGCTTGTTGCCCTCCCGATAGTATGAGTTACTGTGAGATCCTGATTGTTAGAAAGAATCTGGGAACTTCCCCCTCTCTGTCTTGCTCCCTTTCACACCATGTGGCACACCTGCTCCCCCTCCACCTTTGCCATGAGTAAAGGTTTCCTGAGGCCTCACCAGAAGCCAAACATTTGGTGGTGCCATGCTTATATAGCCTATGAATCACGAGCCAAATAAAACTCTTTTCTTTATAAATTACCCAGTCTAAGGAATTTCTTCATAGCAATGCAAAATAGACTAATACCCTATGGCAGCTCACAGAACTAAGGGAAACACACTTACCAGTTTATTATAAAGGATATCATGAGGGATGCAGATGAACAGCCCAATGAAGAGATGGATAGGGTAAGGTTGAAGAGTCAGAATGCAGAGCTTCCATGCCCTCTTTGGGCATGGTGCTTTCCCAGCACCTCCCTGTGTTCAGCAACTCAGAAGTTCATCAAATCTTATAGTTCAAGTTTTTAAATTTTTTTTTTTTTTTTTTTTTTTTTTTTTTAGAGATGGGGTCTCACCATTTTGGCCCCGGCTGGTCTTGAACTCCTGACCCTTAGGTAATCCGCCCACCTCAGCCTCCCAAAGTGCTAGGATTACAGGTGTGAGCCACCACGCCTGGCCCAAGTTTTTATACTTTATCTATAGGCACCCTCCCTCCCAAAACACACTTCCCAGAGGTCAGGTGGGGCTGAAATTTTTTTTTTTTTTTTTTTTGAGACAGAGTCTTACTCTGTCACCCAGGCTAGAGTGCAATGGCAGTCTCTGCTCACTACAACCTCTGCCTCCTGGGTTCAAGAGATTCTCCTGCCTCAGCCTCCTGAATAGCTAGGACTACAGGCACACACCACCACACCCGACTAATTTTTGTATTTTTAGTAGAGATGGAGTTTCACTATGTTGACCAGGCTAGTCTCAAACTCCTGACCTCGTGATCCACCCACCTCAGCCACCCAAAGTGCATTACAGGCACGAGCCACCGAGCCCGGCCTCTAGCTGAGAGTTCTAACCCTCTAATCACTGGGTCTTTATGGTGACCATTCCCATTCCGAGGTTATGTAGGGATGGCCACCCTAAATTTAGCATAAACTCAGGAGTGATCAAAAGGGGCTAATAATGAATAACACTTCTGAATGACAGTATTACAGAAAGATACTTCTGTCATTCAGGAAATTCCAAGGGTTTTAGGAGCTCCTGTGTCACTAAAGGAGGATAAAGACCAAATGTATTTCATAGTTTACCATGATGCTGTACCATGGATAAACCTTGAAACATTATCTTAAGTGAAAAGAGTCAGCCACAAAAGACCACATATTTTACAATTCTATTTATAAGAAACACTCAGCATAGACAAATATGTAGAGATGAAAAGTAAATTAGTGATTGGCTAGAACTGGGTGATGGCTAAAGGGTACAGAATTTTTCTTTTTTGGGTTGATGAATATTCTCTTTTTTGTTTATTTGCTTGTTTGTTTGTTTTTGTTTTGAGATGGAGTCTCACTCTATCACCCAGGCTGGAGCGCAGTGGTGCGATCTCGGCTCACTGGAACCTCCACCTCTCAAGTTCAAGTGATTCTCATGTCTCAGCCTCCCAAGTGGCTGGGATTACAGGTGCACACCACCATACTTGGCTAATTTTTGTATTTTTAAAGTACAGACAGGGTTTTGCATATTGGCCAGGCTGGTCTCCAACTTCTGACCTCAGGTGATCTTCCTGTCTCAGCCTCCCTAAGTGCTGGGATTACAGGCGTAAGCCACCGTGCCTGGCCTGGGGTGATGAAATGTTCTAAAATGTATTGTAGTAGTAGTTAGACAAATCTGTGAATATGCTAAGAATCATTAAATTTTTAAATTATCAAATTATTTTAATTTTTAAATTTTAAAACTTTAAATGTGTAAATTGTTTATGAGTTATATCTTAAAGCTATTATTTTTAAAAAATTAAGAGGGAGAGAGAATGATTAGAACGGTTGGGAGAGTAGAGATTTAGGATAACTATTGGGATTCACGTGATAGGATTTGGTCAAAGATAAACTACTTCTGTTCAATGGTGATAAACTGATTAAAATTAGATTGCACACATGTGTGGAGTGTCAAGGAAGCAGCAGCAGAGTTCCGTAGGCTTCAGCTCTGGGTCTGGAGAGCTGGGAGAATAAACAGGCTGGAGGGCTTGCACAAAGAACAAGGTCAGGATGTAGACCTAGGCTACTATATGCCTTTCCTGGGTTCTTTCCCTCTTCTCTGACCAGTCCTTTATGCTTTAATTTCTGCAACTAATCTTCTTCCTGTGTCCATTTCCAAATGCTGTGTCCTTAAGGGCTCCACATGACAGCTCTCTTTTCTTTCTCTATGCTCTCCCTTGGTGAGCACACACACATTCTCATTTTCTAATGAGCCCAAATTACACAACCCTAGCTCAGACCTCTCCTAAGCATCAATTGCAGTTACTCAGCTACCTTGGACATTTCCACCTGATTGTCCCACACACATTTCAAATGTAAATACCCCACATCGCTCCTTTTCTACCCAACTTATCTTCCTCTACTTCCTATTTTGGAAAATAGAAAGATTTGGAGGGTGAGTGCGATTTTGCACACAGTAGAATAGGAATTTCATAGAGCCCTGTCAAATAAAAATTCTAGGAAGCCATTGTTTTGGACTAAGATTCTGCATTTTAGACGAGACTAAAAATCAAAATGAAGTCACCCATGGTAAAAGTTCCACATCACCAAACTCAAATTAAGTTATTATCTGACCTTCTGAGAAATTAGGAGAAAGAAATAACAGCCAATTTCCCAAACAGGTCAGTTTAAATCTTCAATTGGCATGATAATGAAATTTCCTTTGCACTAAAAATATACCCTAGGCTGAGGTGAGAGGATCCTTGAGCCCAGGAGTTAAAAACCAGCCCTAGCAATGCAGCAAGACCCCACCTCTAAACATTAATTATTTTTAAAGGAGCCTGAAATAACCTAATGTTAAGTAGCTATTTTCCTATTATTCTAAGAATAATTAACATACTCTTTGTTCTTTTCTTCTGCTTTCTTTAGACCTTCTCTGTCTACGAAGCCAAACTCTTCTGCTCAGCTCACTGAAATACATTCTGTTTTATAGAATGAAGTGTTGCTCTGTTTTAGAACCGTAAATAAAGCTAATTGAGATTTTTACACTAAATTTGTTGTAATTTTGTCCTTTGACAGCTCCATGAAATGAGATGGCTGATAGAGGCAAAGAGAACCAGGGAGTAAAAGAGATTATTACAAAATTAGACTTTTGATCAAGCCACTCCTTTGATTGGATACTTTCAATTACTTTTGAATGTCAGAGATAAAATGCAAATTCTATATGCCATTACTCATAATTCATGTTTAGCTGTATATTTAATTTAAAGGAGCATGTATCAAACAGAAATAACCCGGGCATATACAAAGAATTGTCATATAGATAGACCGTGACCCCAATAGCTTATGGTCTAGCAAGGGAGGCTCATGAGTAAAGTGTCCATACAATGTGATGAATGTAAATAAGGATTAAGCATGTTAACAAAAGACCATGAGATCTTTGGAGAAAAAAGGAAGAACTTTATTTTCTTCTTTAGTGGTTTTTTTGTTTTGTTTTGTTTTTGAGAGCTCTATTTTCTGAAAGCAATCTGCAGTTGGAAAGGTGAAAGAAAACCTTCAGTGCAAACCAAAAGGCAATCTGCAGTTGGAAAGGTGAAAGCCTTCAGTGTAGTCCAAGGTGGGATGGAGGAGGATGCAGGGTTACAGATTATTATATAAAGGCAGAGCAAGGACGGAAAGGGAAGGGCAGGAGAGAAAGGGAGGGAAAGGGAATGGAGGGAGAGAAAGAGAGGGAAAGGGAGGGAAGAATAGTGTCTTGATTGGTTGACTTTTAAGCCCCAAATAATTAGTCTTCCTTATGTGGCTGGTTCCAGGTGGTAGGTTGTGACCAGGTGGTAGGTTGCCACCAGGTGGCCTGTTGGTGCTCAGCTGGGGAATTTTCAGCTGTGGTCTATCTTGGCACTGCCAATAGGAACTGATTTGGCTTGACTGTAGCCAAGAACACAGAGTATGTGACTGCTCCCTCACCCAGTCATTGCTGCCTCACATGCTTTAACTTTGAGCAGCTCATTTAGCTGCAGGGAGCCTGTTTTGTCTGTTGACCATGGGCATATGTTAGCAAGTACAAGATGCCATGCCAGCACATGGGCATCTTACCCAGTAATTTGGAGGGTATAGTGTGTTAGAAATAGCTTCCCTGAAGCCATGAGAGTTCCTAAAACAAGAAATATGAACAGAAGTTAGTTTCCTGCTGTAGAGTATCCCAGGCATGAGCTTCGCCTGTCTTTGGGCCGCTTCAGTAATGAAGAGTGCAGAGTATTGAAGCCTGGAGAGAGAAACTGGTGAATGTCAAGACCAATCTTAAAAAAAACATGTGGGAGCAAAACTGAATGGGAAGGAAAGCTGAGGACACAAAAGGGATTGGAACGCTTTTCTATAAGCTTGGCTGTGAAGAGTAGCAAAAGGCAAGGCAAGAAGAAAAAGGGGTGTGGTTTGGGGGAGTGTTTGGAGTTATTTGCATGTGTGTTTCCAAGGTAAGAAAGATGTAAGTATATATAAGTGCAGAGTTTTGAGAGCAGAAACAGCTGTGGAGCAAGTGCCTAACGTGGGAGAGGCTGAGAAACTGAGCAAGATGACGGCATTAGCTTCATTCTGTGGGATTAGAAGACAGGACAGATGAGTGTGGTCAACAGGGTGACAGGAGTTTGACGCATTTCATTTTCAAAGTCACTTAGGAAGCAAGTAAGATGAAGGGTTTGCAAAGTCTGAAGCATGTTTGAAATAGCCATAATGACTGTAGAAGGATTGAGAAGGAAGGACTGAGTTATAGTGAACAGGAAATGACCTGGTATTTTCCATGAAGTTGGGGAATACCTGAATTAGGAGTAAATAAGAAAACTGCAAAGACAGGTAATTGGAATTTGAAAATGGATTGTTTACTTAATGATTTTAAAGGTAGATAAAATCCCAGGTGAAGATAAAGTTTTGACCTAGCAATGAGACTAAATGGCTAATTGGGAAAAAGATGTGAAGATAATTGGAATAAAATCAATGAGCTAAGAAGCCAATCAGTTGAAGGGAAGACCCAAGTATAAACAAAATTCTGTTTGATGGCAAGGCTTCATAACAGGAAACAAGGTCTAAGGTCTTCAGTGACTGACAATGAGGAAGTAGAGATATGAAGGTGATGGTCACGTGGACAGTGTGCCACAACTGAATGGCATGGCCTCACTTACAGATGAGAATTTCTTTTTTTTAAAAAAAGATTGGGTTTCACCATCTTGGCTAGGCTGGTCTTGAACTCCTATCCTTGTGATCCACCCACCTCGGCCTCCGAAAGTGCTGGAATTACAGGTGTGAGCCACCACGCCCGGCCAGATGTAGAATTTCTACACAAAATGATGGAGAAAGCAGCATTCTGAACCTATTTCCCTGTAACCATCACCTAGCAGTTGGGTGAAATTTTTTTTTTGTATGTATTTCTGACCATATTACTCCTTATAAAGGAAAAAACTTTTATCTCTCTTTTACTCTCTCACACTCAACACAGAACACTTCTGTGACCAGATGTTTGGGTTTTTTGTTTTTGTTTTCCATTCACCAAGCAATTCTCCAAAAGACACTAACTGCGTGTCCTATAATCCAATTCAATACTGACACTATTTACGTGGAGACAGTGTCAGGTCCCACAGGTTGAGGGCTCAGTTCCACAAGACTTGCACCCTACTTTAGACACCAGTCACAAGCAGTAAGTCATCACCTCTACTTCTGACAGACTTGGCTACAAACTGGGGTTCCCATGGCCCCCTTCTTGAATTCAATTAATTTGCTATGAGGGTTCACAGAACTCAGGGAAACACTTACAACAGCCGGTTGATTATTAAGGACATTAACAAAGATACAGATGAACAGCCAGATGAAGAGATGGATAGGACAAGGTAGGTGTGGAGGGCAGAGTGGAGCTTCCATAATCTCAGAATGGGGCCAGCACCTCCACGTACTAATCAGCCAGAAGCTTATCAATTCTTGTTGGAGTTTTCAGAAAGCTTAATCTCCAGCACTCCGCTCTCTTTATCCTGGATGTTGGTAGGTGGAGCTGAAAGTTCTAACCCTCTAATCTTCTAACCATTTGGTCTTTCGGTGACTGTCCCCATTCTGAGGTTTATCTAAGGGGCTTCACCTTAAGCCACTTCATTAGCATAAGCTCAGGTGTTATATAAAGGGGTTCATTTTGAAAAAAGACATTCCTGTCACTCAGAAAATTCCAAGGGCTTTAGGAGCTCTGTGACGGAAACTGGGGACAAAGACCAAATCAATCCCATATGATACCGCACTCCTCTATTCAAATTCTTCCATGGCTTCCCACCTCCCACTGACCACCCCCAGTATCTTCACCATGGCCTTCCCTGACTCTCCTGGCCCCTTTCCGACTTTATCTCTTGCCATTTTACTACTTGCCTATCCTGCTCCAGCCAGACTGACTCCCTTGCAATGCCAAACCTTTGCACTTGCTCTCCCCCATGCCTGGAAAGCTCTTCCCCTAGCGGCCCCTCTTCTCCTTCAGATCTCTGCTCAGCTGCCCCCTTCTCGACATGGCCTTCTTAGTCTCCTCCTGTGCCACCCCCACAGGTAGTCCCTACTCTACATCCCCATGCTTAAGTTTTCTCCATTGCATTCATCATCACTGAACTTTACATACATTTACTTTTTTTCCCTAGTAAACCTCTCCCAAAAGATGTAAGCTATCATTTTGATCATTCTGCTCACTGCTGTATCCATAGCAGGCATCAAGACTATTTTTTTTTTTAACATTGCGTCCAAACTCCAAACAGGAAAGACTATTTTTTTGAATGAAGGCAGTGGCAATGGCTGTGAGCACTGCTCTGACCCTGTGTGCTCTCTGTGAGATAACTCAGAGAAATGTTTCCATTGAGGGAAGCTATAGGGAGGGAAGAATGTCAGCATGTTAGGGAGTTGTCACCATGCAGGGGGCTTCCAGTGGACACTGTGGGAGGTATAGGTGGACCTGTGGGCATGGGTTCCTGATGGGAAGCCTGGAGCACTATGGGACATACAGGCAGGGCAGATGTAGGTCAGAGTGTTACCAGCGGCTAATCCATACAGGTCTCCAGCACCCTCAATTCTTGCCTCCTCAGAAAAAAGACGAATTTGATCCAGGGACATAAGGCAGAGTGAGAGACCCAGGCAAGTTTTAGAGCAGAAGCAAAAATTTATTATTAAAAGGTTTAGAGCAGGAACAAAGGGAAGTAAAGTACACTTAGAAGAAGGCCAAGCAGGCGACCTGAGAGATCAAGTACACAGTTTGACCTTTGACTTGGTGTTTATACATTAGCATCCTCCTCCCCGATCCTTCCCTTGGGGTGGGCTGTCCACATACACAGTGGTCTGCCAGGAGCTGGGAGGGGCCACATGCACAGTACGTTTACTGAAGTTGTACGCATGCTCACTTGAGGCGTCCTTCCCTTACCAGTCCAGTGCTCCTAGAGGACAGTCATATACCAGCTAAATTCTACCATTTTGCTTCATAGTGGGCATGCTTGAGTCTACTCGCCCAACTCCTGACATCTTATTGGGAAGTTGCTCATCACCAGTTTCAGGTGTTTCTAGCTAATGGGAGACTGACTTTCCTTGGTGCCAGCTATGACCAATTATTATTTTAGAGAAACAGTTTAATAACTGCCTGACCATCACCTGATGGCTACCCAACATTACTGGTGGAGGCAGGCGGGTGGGCTCTGTCCTGCCCTTCTCATGTCTGAGCAGCTACCTACTGTAACAAGAGGAACTTACTTTTCAGAAAGTCTGCAAGAATAAAGACAGGGATGGGAAGTATGATAAAATTTTCTGGCTTTCCAAAAGACATATTTCTAACGGCCTGCCTGGATTGATTGTACTTCTCAAGGAATTCACATGAGAAACAGCAACAGACACAGGTGTGGGATAAACACAAGATTTTTGGAAGGATTTGCCCATGTTGTGGCTGTATGTGTTACCAAGGGTTCCCTGGCCTAGAAGTAGGAAAGCAGGCAGAGAGTGGGTGGATGGTTAGAGATTGGATAGTACTAGGGTGTCTCATGAAGTGTTTTCCACAGCAGCAGCTCCAAGGGCTAAGGGGTTGGCACTAGAGTTACATCAGGTGCAGTCGGGCTTCCCGTTTGTTGTCCCCACCTCAAATGTGCATTCCCAGCATTTTCCTGCCTCTGCACCTCTGCTCACCTACACTGTTCTGTCTGAAATTCCTTTTCTCT
Organism: Lagothrix lagotricha; assembly: GCA_963574225.1. Taxonomy (NCBI): domain Eukaryota; kingdom Metazoa; phylum Chordata; class Mammalia; order Primates; family Atelidae; genus Lagothrix; species Lagothrix lagotricha. Next base: position 105,021 of record CAUYNB010052955.1, read on the forward strand.
CCAACCCTACAGCTATTCACATTATGGGCATCTTTCAAGATCCAATTCAAGCTCAAGTTCCTTGACAAAGTTTTCCTTCACAGCCCCAACCTGGAGGGATTGCTCCTTGCCCTAAACTCCCATTACAGTTATTGACTGGAGAATTCCTTTTGCAATTAATCACCTACTGTCTTGTGACATCTCTTCAATTATGGCTTCAACTGAACTTGTATTTATGCTTTCTGGGTTGTATAACTTCTCTTGTGATGATGGCTTGTCTCTGCAGCTTCCCTGTGGGTTTCGTGAAGCCAGGAGTAGCTTTTGCTTGTCTTTGGAGCCCCCATTACCTCACATAGCTGCTTACACAGAGAAGATAATTCAGATTTTAAAAGGCCAATATCCATAATGAACATAGATGCAAAAATTTCAATAAAATACTGGCAAACCGATTGCAACAGCACATAAAAAAGCTTATCCACCATGATCAAGTAGGATTCATCCCGAGGGTGCAAGGCCAGTTCAACACAGGCAAGTCTATAAACGTAATTCACCACATAAACAGAACCAAAGACAAAAACGACATGATTATCTCAATTGATGCAGAGAAGGCCTTTGACAAAATTCAACAGCGCTTTATGCTAAAAACCTCAATAAACTAGGTATTGACGGAATGTATCTCAAAATAATAAAAGCAATTTATGACAAACCAACAGCCAATATCATACTGAATGAGCAAAAAATGGAAGCATTCCCTTCGAAATCTGGCACTAGACAAGGATGCCCTCTTTCACCACTCCTATTGAATATAGTATTGGAAGTTCTAACCAGAGCAATCAGGCAAGAAAAAGATATAAAGGGTATTCAAATAGGAAAAGAGGAAGTCAAATTGTCTCTATTTGCAGATGACATGATTGTATATCTAGAAGATTCCATCGTATCAGCCCAAAATCTCCTGAAACTGATAAGCAACTTCAGCAAAGTCTCAGGATACAAAATCAATGTGCAAAAATCACAAGCATTCCTATACACCAATAACAGACTTAAAGACAGCCAAATCAAGAATGAACTGCCATTCACAATTGAGACAAAGAGAATAAAATACCTAGGAATACAACTAACAAGGAACGTAAAGGATCTCTTTAAGACTACAAACCACTGCTCAACGAAATAAGAGAGGACAAAAACAGATGGAGAAACATTCCACGTTCATGGTTAGGAAGAATCAATATCGTGAAAAGGGCCATACTGCCCAAAGTAATTTACAGATTCAACACTATCCCCATCAAGCTACCAATGACCTTCTTCACAGAACTGGAAAAAAACACCTTAAACTTCATATGGAACCAAAAAAGAGCCCACATAGCCATGTCAGTTCTAAACAAAAAGAACAAAGTGGGAGGCATCACACTACCGGACTTCAAACTATACTACAAGGCTACAGTAATCAAAACAGCATGGTACTGGTACCAAAACAGAGATATAGACCAAT